>OY755180.1:8530698-8599530 GCA_963576735.1 Bedellia somnulentella
GATTCATGAAAACAATGTTAAAATGTTGATTTCTTAATAGCAAATTTAATCTCAAACGAACGCCGCATATCCCTGAAGGGTTTGGCAGAGGTACTAATACTTCTGAACATCACGTGACATTGGCACCTAGTGTTTAGAATACCCACGTTTTGCTTGGACAGTGTACTCACGTGATGGGGGCACGCCTATCGCCGTTTTTGTACGGTTATACTTTTACATGACTAAGTACAACTTAGCAATGTGTGTTTCCTCGAGATGTTTTACTTGACCGTTAAAAACCATGATGAATTAACCACACATATGACTTTAGAAAAGACAAATTAGTGTTGGCTCGACCTGAGATTTAAACCCTCATCGTCAACACGATAATTAATAATAAATAAAGAATAAATAAAGGAAAGAAAAATTTCGACACAGGCGGGAAAAAAAAGAAAAAAAAAATTTCTTTCCTTTATTCATTCTTTATTTATTAGTAATAATCCCCACATGAGGTTTTCATGAACAAAAAGATTTAAATTATACGATAAGTAGTGTTCTACTCACTGAGCTATCACGGTTACAAATTTAAAATTGTGTAATTTATGTCAATGGCAATGATCAGACACCTTTTCCTGGCTAGATTGGGAGTTAGAGACATATAAGTGATACTAATATTAATAAATTTCTTCGCTTAATTCCGCTAAATAATACCTGCAGTCTTCATGCAACATGCACTGTGCACCGCCCGCCCTTCCACTTACAAGAAATCGAAAAGCAGACAATGCACCACACACACACCCGCAAGCGAAAACCACAGGCAACCACAAACATGCGACGCGTTTCGACTCAACACGAGTCATTGACGAGCAGTTAGTAGACAGTTCGGCAGCTGACCACCGAGTGCCGGTCATACGATTTTGCGGTTATATTTATAGGCCAGGCTCCCCACTCCCCCACCCAAAGAACATCAATGACGAGTGACTATATTATTGGAAAAAATTGTCAAAAGTGGGGAAACGGTGTAGCCCAGCTGTTCATTCAGCAGTGCAACGGAATTATCATTATCATATCTGGAGATTTCAAGTTTCTCTAAAAGACATAATCTTAATCCCTTATTACAAGTATGTAAAATCTCCAGATTATGATTATCGGGGAGAACGTGTCCAGTATCCAATAGATGTTTCGCAAAGTGAGACCTTTCTGGATGGTCGTTTCTGAATGCTGCCACGTGCTCCCCGTATCTTGTTAGAAAACTTCTACCAGTTTGCCCAATATAGACGCTGTTGCATTCAGGACAAACAATTTTGTAAACACCAGATTGTCTGTGTTTATCTAATTTCTCTTTTTGATTACATAAATAACGTTTCAAACTATTGTTTGTTCTGAACGCAACTTTAATACCAAACCCTTTAAGCGTCTTTGAAATCTTTTCAGAAATCGGACCAACATAGGTGAGACTGGACTTCATGCGGTCCAGTTTTTCAGGTGGTATAACATATAAGAGTCTGTTCACCATGTTGGTCCGTTTTCTTGTAATTAGTCTGTCTATTAATTGCTTGGTGTAACCGTTTGCAACAGCTATTTGGTAAATAGTACTTAATTCTTTATTGTAATTAGAAGGTGATAATGGAACTGTTAGCAAACGGTGTACATAGCAATGAAAAGCTGCAAGCTTGTGTTGCCAAGGATGGCAAGAAGATGCGGGGATTACTGTATCAGTCTGTGTAGGCTTTCTATAAATCTCAAAAACATGCTTATTTCCTGACCTTGTTATTTTAAGATCGAGGAAATTGAGAGATCCGTCCTGTTCCTTCTCTAACTTGAATTTAATTTTAGGATGTATTCTATTTAAAATTTGAACGAAACTATCGAGCTGCCTATATGTACCTGTCCAGCATACAATTATGTCATCGACATATCTATAGTAATAAAGTATATTACTCCTCCCAACAATGTTGTTACGCTCAAAATTATCCATAAAAATGTCAGCCATCAAGGGACTCAATGGAGAACCCATTGCCAGACCTTCTCTCTGTTGGTAGAAATAATTATCAAACATGAAATAATTTTGCTGCATACAGATGGAAGTAAGCCTTGATAGCTGGCATCTTTCCTCCGGATGTAGTCGCTGAGTTACCATGAATTCTGAGATGAAACGTAAGCAATCTTTATATGGTACGTTTGAAAACAGACTTTCTACATCCAGAGAAACGAGCTTGGCATTGCAAGGAAGAACAACATCCTTTATTTTGTCAATAAGATCCAAACTGTTTTTTAAAGTGAAAATCGGATTAAAATTAGTCTTAGCTTTCAAAATGGCGTTAAGTTGTTTTGCTAAATTGTATGCCGGCGCAGCTACATAAGAAACAACAGGACGGATCGGAATATTATCTTTGTGAATTTTTGGCAAACCGTAAAGAATTGGGGGTAATGGATTCATAGGAACGATCTTGTCCTTCTCATTGTCGGGGTTTGAAAATATATAGGATGATTCTGAGATTGCTCTCTTTAACTCCGAGGCATACTTCTTAGTAGGATCCGACCCAAGTCGAACAAAATCGTCCCCTCTCACGATTTTGGCCCTCGCGTTAACTTACTTCCATCTGTATGCAGCAAAATTATTTCATGTTTGATAATTATTTCTACCAACAGAGAGAAGGTCTGGCAATGGGTTCTCCATTGAGTCCCTTCATGGCTGACATTTTTATGGATAATTTTGAGCGTAACAACATTGTTGGGAGGAGTAATATACTTTATTACTATAGATATGTCGATGACATAATTGTATGCTGGACAGGTACATATAGGCAGCTCGATAGTTTCGTTCAAATTTTAAATAGAATACATCCTAAAATTAAATTCAAGTTAGAGAAGGAACAGGACGGATCTCTCAATTTCCTCGATCTTAAAATAACAAGGTCAGGAAATAAGCATGTTTTTGAGATTTATAGAAAGCCTACACAGACTGATACAGTAATCCCCGCATCTTCTTGCCATCCTTGGCAACACAAGCTTGCAGCTTTTCATTGCTATGTACACCGTTTGCTAACAGTTCCATTATCACCTTCTAATTACAATAAAGAATTAAGTACTATTTACCAAATAGCTGTTGCAAACGGTTACACCAAGCAATTAATAGACAGACTAATTACAAGAAAACGGACCAACATGGTGAACAGACTCTTATATGTTATACCACCTGAAAAACTGGACCGCATGAAGTCCAGTCTCACCTATGTTGGTCCGATTTCTGAAAAGATTTCAAAGACGCTTAAAGGGTTTGGTATTAAAGTTGCGTTCAGAACAAACAATAGTTTGAAACGTTATTTATGTAATCAAAAAGAGAAATTAGATAAACACAGACAATCTGGTGTTTACAAAATTGTTTGTCCTGAATGCAACAGCGTCTATATTGGGCAAACTGGTAGAAGTTTTCTAACAAGATACGGGGAGCACGTGGCAGCATTCAGAAACGACCATCCAGAAAGGTCTCACTTTGCGAAACATCTATTGGATACTGGACACGTTCTCCCCGATAATCATAATCTGGAGATTTTGCATACTTGTAATAAGGGATTAAGATTATGTCTTTTAGAGAAAACTTGAAATCTCCAGATATGATAATGATAATTCCGTTGCACTGCTGAATGAACAGCTGGGCTGTAGCCCAGAAACGGTGTACCGTTTCCCCACTTTTGACAATTTTTTCCAATAATATAGTCACTCGTCATTGATGTTCTTTGGGTGGGGGAGTGGGGAGCCTGGCCTAAAAAATATAACCGCAAAATCGTATGACCGGCACTCGGTGGTCAGCTGCCGAACTGTCTACTAACTGCTCGTCAATGACTCGTGTTGAGTCGAAACGCGTCGCATGTTTGTGGTTGCCTGTGGTTTTCGCTTGCGGGTGTGTGTGTGGTGCATTGTCTGCTTTTCGATTTCTTGTAAGTGGAAGGGCGGGCGGTGCACAGTGCATGTTGCATGAAGACTGCAGGTATTATTTAGCGGAATTAAGCGAAGAAATTTATTAATATTAGTATAAAAAGTTATTTTAAATACTACCTCATTTGAAAGATCTTCATTTTCGAGCCTCCTTACGAGTAGCTGGTCACAAAATTGCTTTAATATTTTTCGCATTTGCTGAGTATCGCAAATACTTTTGTCATCAACTCGTTTCCGGGTTTCTTTCGTTTCATCTATTTCTGCCTTTATTCTGTTGATTTGCTCTCGAGATTTCACATACTGAAAAAGATTTCATGTAAAGGTTAAAAAGCCAATCATGAAAAAAAATATGTTTTACATAAATTCGAACATATTTTCAGTAAGACTATATAATTCCCTTGATATAGGCAAACAATATTCTCAATCTGAACACATTTACCAAAAAAACAAAAAGATATTATGTATATATTCGTCAAATACATGGTATGGGTATATGTTGTCATTGTTTATTGATTACATAATACTTTCCATGAATAAACTAATAAGAGCCGAAATCTGTGGCCAAGTGGATAGGTGACTAGCTTCTCTTCTAGGTGTTTCTTAGTCTTGGATGTTATTTATTATGTATATTATATAATATTAAATATATCGTTGAGTTAGTATCCCATGATACAATTCTTACTTAGTTTGGGGCTAACCTGATCTGTGTATAATATGTGCGTATATATTTACCTACATCCATACATATACTCACCGCTATAAATCCCTAGAAGGGGTAGCCAGAGCTAAGGAAATAGAAATTCCTCAGCCACTTTTGGAAGTTACGTGGGGATTAGATGGTGAAATAAAGGTTCTTGGTGATGGGTCTCCAACCGCATCGCCCAAAAATCTCTTCAAAGTTAAAGCTAATAAATATATATATATAAAATATAAAATATGTAACATGCAGATCATAATCATAAAAAATATAACTTAATGTCTATATAGGTGTGAACAGCAACTAGCAAATACAGCAAATAGCTGACGTTTAGAGCTAGGCAAGGAAGACTACTATGGCATATAGTTTTCAACTTTATCTGGTTTCTTTGCTGCTCAGAGTTTACCTGACAACTGCAGGTTTCCGAAACTATTGCTCCATGAATAATAAAACATTTCCCTTTCTATAATTTAACAATAAAAGTTAATATATAATTTGTCAAAAGTGAACATTTATATATATATATATATATATTAAGTCGTTGTTGGTCAAAATGATACCCATTAACAAAACAATTTTGCTTACATTCAGGCCTGTATACATAATGGATGGATTTCGTAAAATATATATATATATATATATTTATTAAGTCGTTGTTGGTCAAAATGATACCCATTAACAAAACAATTTTGCTTACATTCAGGCCTGTATACATAATGGATGGATTTCGTAAAAAATGTTCACTTTTGATAAATTATATATTAACTTTTATTGTTAAATTATAGAAAGGGAAATGTTTTATTATTCATGGAGCAATAGTTTCGGAAACCTGCAGTTGTCAGGTAAACTCTGAGCAGCAAAGAAACCAGATAAAGTTGAAAACTATATGCCATAGTAGTCTTCCTGGCCCAGCTCTAAACGTCAGCTATTTGCTGTATTTGCTAGTTGCTGTTCATACCTATATAGACATTAAGTTATATTTTTATGAATATGATCTGCATATTACAGAAAAATATTACAATATTTTTACTTAAATCATCATTTACTTTAGCTGCGTAGTGTCCGTTTAAACTAGTACGACCCCATTTCTTACCATAAGTTGTCGTAAGAGGTGACTAAGGACATTAGTTCAATTTAAGTAATTTATGGGCGATTCGGTGTGGGTGGAACACCCACCAAAAACCTATATTTTTCGATATTTTCTTAACTCAACAACGAAGATTGGCTGGAAAATTTCTGTTTCTAAAGCTCTTGACACCCCTTCTAGGGATTTTTAGCTGTGTGTCGATGTATGTATTTTAACAATGCTTAATTCAGGGATCTTTTTTTTTCAAACTTACAGCTGAAACCTTTAAGTTTTGATTTGATGAATATTGGCGTATTAAAAAATATATTTACTTCAAAACTTTCAAATTATAAAATTTTATTATATTAAGCGTTGGTAATGCCAATTCAACTAAATGAACTATAAAGTAAGTGAAAATTTTATATTGATTCTACTTACTGGATCGTTGTCAGTACAATGCCTAATAGTTTCTTTGGTCTTATCTATTTCAGTTATCTTGCATGCTATGCTTATCCTTAAGTTTGCGATTTCTTCATCTAGTAGTTTTGAATCCATTTCCTTGTGACATTTTTTTTCACGTATATCCAAATGTAGTTGATCCAAACCTATGACTTGATCTTCCAATTCTTTTTGATAGCCTTTCCATTTGATCAAAGATTTATTGACCATATCTAACTGAAAATAAAATAACAGTCTCACCATACATAAAGAAGAAATGGCACAGATATTATAATGCTCCTCGTTGTGCTTCAATGATTACACTATTTCTGCCTTGCGTAAAAAAATACTAGAAAATATTGTTAGATATATTTTTAATCTAGATACATGACGTCAAATGGGAAATCCCACTAGACGGTAATAAAAGAAAGTGTTATGGCCATCGAATGATAGCCTTAACACTTTATTTTATTGACAAACTATGTAAAAATATACGTATATATAACCGAAACCGTGGGTAGAACGACGATTGTCCAGACGATGAGGATTAAATAACGGGTCGGGCCTTTACCAACTTGTCTTTTCTAAAGTCATATGTATGGTTAATTTATCATGGTTGTCAACGGTAAGGGAAAACATCGTGAGAAAACCCACATGGCTAAGTTGTACGGCGATAGGCCTGCCCACTATCACGTGAGTACATTGTCCAAACAAAACGTGGGTACTCTGAACACGTTTATTCTTTAGCCCATTTTTATCGAATGCTGAAGCATACCGAAATTGTGTTCTACTTCTACGCATGATATGATGATGATGACACACCCACAACATGATGTAAAACGTAATATTACCATATTTTCTAATGTTGCGAGTCTTTGACGGGTTGCTCTCATCTGTGACGTATAGTACTTCTCTTTACACAACAATTTGCATTCCAAAGCTTTTTGTTTAGCCACATTTTCTAGCTCAGTTTCTTTCATTGCTTGCACTTGTTGTTGGAGATCTGCTTTTTGTTTTGCTAGTTTTCTTTCCTTGGCTCGTATGTCACGAACTTCTTCGTTCTACAAGTATCATAAAAATGTACTGTTGTGGATTTTTCGAATACTTTCAATAAATTGTAATGTAGTGTTCTGTTAACATGGATACAAGCCGCTGTTTAAGAAATCTTTGGTTGGACTAAAGCTAAATGACAGGGCTATATAATGATATTATATGCAGAGCTAAAGGATTAAATCTCTGTAATTTGCAAAAATACGATATTGACTGTTATTTCGCCCCACAAAATAATTTACCAACACGTGGCGTAAGGTTTTTTAAATAAATCTGTTAGTATAGTACAACATAGTAGGCATTTTGCTGGATAATATAAGATGCGATTTCTATGTTAACAAGTTATGACAACATTCTTTATATCTAACAATCTAACATGAACAATTCACATGTATTATCAAATATTTTATATACAAAATTTTCTTAACAGAACCCAATATATATAACTTGAAACAAGGTCATGCCAGCATAAATTTTTGAGAACTATCTAGCTCAGTAACAGCATTCATCGCTAAAAGATCCCTAAATAAGGTATTTAAATTAATAGAACAAAGTTCATACAATATCCTCCCATTGGTCGAGCAACTGGCCAAACTTAATAGGTAGCACTTTGCTGGACGTCGAGCAAACCGTGCACGAAGAATTGGACAACTTGGTTTTTGAGCCAGTGGAACCCAATTTAAATTTCACATTGTTATCCTGCGATAGTTGGCTGAAAGAATGTAATGCGTTATTGACATTAATAGTGCCGTTTTGTTTTTGTTTATTAACACTAACTGTGTGTTATTATGAGCCAAAGACTGAAAAAATCGCTCTTAGAAGAACGGAAATGTTCTTTGTTTTTTTACTTTATTTATTCATATATTCTCATGGAGACCCATCACCAACAACCTTTATTCTACCATCTTTTCCCCACGTAACTTCCAAAAGTGGCTGTGGAATTTCTAATTTCTCAGCTCTGGCTATCCCTTTTGGGATAAATGTATGTATGTATATGTATATTCTCATGTAAGCTGCTTAGTGTCACCGAATCAAATTAATCTTTGTTTACGAGTATATTTTACTTATAATTATATTATATCTTTATTCGTGACTTAGGATTTCGGAGCTTTTCCAGTAATGTTGAAAGATGTGGCTAGAGACTCGTCACCAGATACCTTTTATTTTACAATCATCTTCCGAAATTGGCTGAGGGATTTTTAATTCATTCAAGCTTTACTTAGGCATATCGCAATGTGTCCGCCACTACATTAATGCACTGACCAGACAGAAAATGGGTTGAGAAAAGAAAGTAAGGTTTAATTACAAAGTCTACCAAAACTCTGTAATAATAAATGAACAGGCCGAAATGTTAAATCTAAATGCAAATGAACTAAATATAAATGAACTAAATATAAATGAAACAAACACTTACAAAACTTGTTGCTGAGAACTGCGGTAGCAATCGATGCTTCTACTAAATGGAGATAAGAAGGATTTCTCATGTTTCTCTTTAAATAAATCGACTTCGCGTTCCTGGAAAACGAATGAAAATAAGATTTCAGAATTATAATGATGAATTGTCAAAAAAAAAAAAAGTCAAAAAGTTTATTTTTCAAAATAAAGTTAAATACTAACATTTTTTGAACGTCAAAGTTTTAAATTAATCGTTAATCCGTTGCTTCGGAAGGTGTTCGTAAAGAGAAGAAGCAACAAAGAAACTCTTTACATTCAAATTTTTTCATTTTTTCTAAATATGGTTTGTACAATTTCAGTTTATAAACATGTTTTTACTTTACAAAAGATTTTCTATGCGACCAAACCAAACGCTAGTTTGACATAATTAAAATAAATTGTCCATCACAAAACCAATCACATAACGTGAGAAGAAAAATCCTCACCAGACAATTATTCCTAGGAATAACGAGGGAAGATTTATACCTTTACGGACATGGTCATGTACGCGTTGGGTCCTTGTCGTTTAAAAAATCTTGAACACTGTAGTAAGATTTCTTTAAAAGCATGGCTTTAATTGCCTTTTTAAAAGATGCCACAGGCAATTCCAATATGTCAGAAGGAAGTTTATTGAACATTTTCAGGGATAGTCCCATAAAAGAGTTACTTACTTTATTAAGTCTCCACTTCGGTACGTTAAGTTTCTCCTTATTCCGAGTGTTAACAGTATGCCTATCACTAACTTTACTAAATTGGCCTATATTCTTTTTGGCATACATTAAATTCTCAAATATGTATTGGCAAGGGACAGTTAAAATGCCAATATCTTTAAATTTTTTGCGCAACGAATACCTCGACCTTAGCATGTAAATAGATCGGATAGCTCGCTTTTGTAAGACAAAAACTTTATGAACATCAGCCGCTTTACCCCATAATAAAATACCGTACGACATAATACTATGAAAATAACTGAAATTAACAATGCGAGCTGTTACTATGTCTTCTATTTCTCTAATCTTACGCACGGCATACGCTGCTGAGCTCAGCCTTTTAGAAAGTGTTAGTATATGGGGTCCCCATTGCAACTTAGAATCGATTATCATCCCTAGGAATTTTGTCTCTTTCACTAATTCTACTTTTTCACTGTCAATAACAATATTGGCATCAACTTGCTTACATTCGGTAAAGTAAATTTAATACATTTAGTTTTTTTGGCATTCAGAACCAGGTTATTTACAGTAAACCAATGCAATACCAGTGAGATAGCTTTATTTACGTCGTCAAGAGATGTAGAGGATCTCGCTACATTAAATATTAAAGATGTGTCATCTGCAAACATAACTATCTCAGAATACTTTTGTACCATAAATGGTAAATCATTAATATAAATCAGAAACAGTAATGGGCCAAGTATAGAACCTTGAGGAACGCCCATTTCTATTTCCGATCCTTTCGACGTGGTTCCATTAATATCCACCTTTAAAGTTCTTTTATCAAGATATGATGCCATTAATTTCAGTGCTTGCTCGTCAAAACCGTAATATTTAAGTTTAGTCAACGCTATTTCCTTTTTTACACAATCAAAAGCTTTTGTGAGGTTACAAAATATACCTAACGCATCCCGGGAGTTTTCCCATGAATTAAAAATATGTTTCATTAGTGACACTCCTGCATCTACAGTAGACCTACCTTTAGTAAAACCATATTGCTCGTCATGGAATATATTATTTTTATTGAAATATGAAAGCATTTGGTTGGACATGATTTGCTCAAAAACCTTACTGAGAACTGGTAAAATAGAAATAGGCCTATAGTTGGTAAAGTCCTGACTATCTCCTGATTTATGTAGTGGGATGAGCCTACTTAACTTCATACAGTCTGGAAATTCTCCTATATCTATACATTTATTAAAAAGTATCGTTAAATGGGGAGCGATTATATTTATTATTCTGTTTATGACAAAAACTGACATTCCTGTTATGTCTTCGGTTTTTTTAAGACTAATAGTTTTAAAATTTTTAATTATATCATTACTGTCGACATACTTGAAAGAAAACTGTGCTGTTGTTTTGGTAACATTTTGTTCCAACAACTCAAGAGCTTTTTGGGGACATGAATTTAATTTCTCTGTTGTCTGAGTGGGGGTATTTATAAAATGATTTTCAAAAATGTCAGCAATTTGTGATCTTGACTGTATCAGTTCATTATCTAATAATAAATTAAGATCATGCGGGGACTTTAGTTTTCCAGTTTCACTGTTAATTATTTTCCAGACAGTCTTACTCTTGTTAGAAGAATTCTTAATTTTATGTTTTATGCATCTAGATTTAGCTTCACCACAAACATTTTTGAAATTTTTTGAATAATTTCTGACATAAATAATAAAATCTTGGTTGAAGTTATAGGACTTTTCTCTATAAATGTTATATAGGTGATCTCTACTTATTCTAATTCCAGCGGTGGCCCATTCAGCAAAAGAGCATTTTGTATTACATAGTATTACCTTAGTTTTAAAGATTTTGTTAAATTCTGTTTTCAGCTCATTGATGAAAGAAAGACAATTCTCTAATGTTTCACTGCTTCTCATTGGGGGGCTGATGCTAGACCTAATATTATTTTCAAATAAGCTAAGTTTTTTTTCAGTTATCTGTCTACATACAATTGACTTTTTTTTTTCAATGGTTAATTCTAAATTTATGAATTCGGTATGCAAAGTTTTACTAAAGCGATGCTGATTACAAAACCATTTCGAGATATTATGGATATAAACAATATTTTCTTGAAATTTAATCAATTGAAGGCAAGATGTCTGTTATTTTATCAAAAAACTGTAACAGTGTTTGACCTTCAATGTTGTATCAAAGACATACGGTTTTGCAGTTTATTAATAAAATATCGATAATCAAAGGTTTGTTTTGTATAATATCGTAAAAATCTAATTTGACATCACAAATTTGTATTATGTTTTGCCATCAGCAACATTTTTATAAAACATTTCGCTTCATTTGCATGTCGCTACGTGATTTAATCAATAGATGACGTCATTAAGTACAAACTTTTAACAATCTTTAAAAAAACATAACTTTACAATTACTCATTTTAAATGGAAAATATTCAAATTAGTGTTTTATTTTTGTGTTTACTATCGAATAAAAATATTTAATAAATACCAAAAAAAAACTTTGCATACTGAATTGTCCCGTGTGGTCTGAGGTAATGCTATCAAAAAGGAAGTGACCAGAGTAGTCACAATTGCAATAAATATTATCTAAACATGTTGCAGAGGTCGAGGTAATTCGGGTTGGCTCATTAAATACATTTAGAAGATTAAATGATTGAAAAAATGTTAAGATTCTCTCCTTTACTAGACCCTCACCTAATAAGTCAACATTGAAATCCCCACAAACTACAACCTCTCTGGAGCTGCGGGAAGCCATCCCCAAAGCATCCTCCATCGCTGCTTCAAAGATGTCATAGTTACCTTTGGGTGGGCGATATACACACAAAATTATATACTTGCTCAATTCAATGCATGAGATTTCTACATGTTGTTCAACAGAGAGTCTACAGATGTCTTTTCTTTCTTTAAATTTAATGTCTACATATAATAGTATCATACTACCCCCACACATTATGGACTCTCTGTTAAAACAACTGCCCACCGTGTAATTCTTTAAACTAAAGTTCATTTGTTCTGTTTTTAACCAGTGTTCTGTCAAACAAAGTATTTTAACATTGTACTTATTAACGAATAACTCTAATTCTAATAATTTGCAGGAAAGGCTCTGTATGTTCTGATGAACTAGTGAAATGTATGCCTTTTCCTTTGTCTTACTACCTAGTTTAAAGCTAAATTTGCAGATACATTAGTACTTGTACTAATAACTGCATCCAAGTCAGTTGAAATTGTTATGTTATTCAAATTAATAACATTATTGTATACTATATTACTAGCTAGTAACATAGCTAGACGTTTTTTAGAATAATCAGGTACTTTCAAGGTACTCTTAGTCATTAATGATTTCTTAATATAAATATTTATATTAAAATTAACAATTTTTTGCCTATATCCCAAAGTCAAATTATATAGTAACATATTTAATTTATATATCCTAGTGTTTGTTTATTTACATTACCGTGGTGTATTATCTGGGTTTTTTATTTTATAACAATAATATTTTACCTGCAAACCATATTTATCATCATTCAACAGTTCATTCCAAAAACTTGTATCCAACTTTGCACAAGAAACTGCATCATCCATAGTATTTTCTAAGATTTTCACGATTGCACATTATAATTGAAACAATTTTTGATTTTCGGATATTTTAATCGCGTATTATTACATTATTTTTAAAGCCCGACGTTTCGAAAACTTTTCAGTTATCATGGTCACGGGAAGACTGAGGTGTTATTTGTCATTATACAGTACTATAAAATTATTAATACTAACTACCTTCACAAAATTTTAAGTTACATTTGCGTTTAATATTTGCTATGTACAAAAAGAGCTAATGTTATCTGAAGAACACTAGCAAGACTCCAGATAACATTAGCTCTTTTTGTACATAGCAAATATTAAACGCAAATGTAACTTAAAATTTTGTGAAGGTAGTTAGTATTAATAATTTTATAGTACTGTATAATGACAAATAACACCTCAGTCTTCCCGTGACCATGATAACTGAAAAGTTTTCGAAACGTCGGGCTTTAAAAATAATGTAATAATACGCGATTAAAATATCCGAAAATCAAAAATTGTTGCATCATCCATCTCTGCAACCATGTCCCTGTTCATAAAATATTTTTTTAATATTACTAATATAAAAATATTACAAGTATTCAGGCGGACGTCTCAAGTGTTAAAAAATAAAAATAAAATTTTTTTGAGTTAACAGCAAACAGATTGATGAGTTTCAAGATGAATTCGAGAGATTTGCCAACATCGCAGAAAGATGTCTTTGCTTACCCAAACGGGAACAAATTTTGTGAATGTATGAACGTGCAAGCACTCGTTTCCGATGTGCAACGTTTCATATATTATATGCAGTGTTATTGTTAAGCGATGCGGCTGGAGACCCATATTAAACCAGCAACCATATTTATTTGCCCCACTCAACTTTAAAAAGTTGCTGAGGAGTTTCTAAATCTGGAGCTCTGGTGTGATTTGGGAATAAGAGCCGTGAGTAGTATTTTTATAAAAATAAAACCTCCTCTATATAGATGTAGTTCTAAATATTTAAAAATACTTACCAGCAACATCCGATGCGGTAAACAATAAATATTATCTCAACATTTATTTTATTATTTAAATTACTTTACTAAAATTTTGTCATACTAAAAATACTTTATGATTTCAACGTCACATGACTTTGACATATAGTAAATGTTTTCGGCATAGATGCAGAATCTTTCTATATACTTAGTATTAGTCTAAGAGCCAGCAGCGTTACAATGAAGCAGTACCTACTGCAAAATGGCCCAACTATGTCCAAAATTTCCGATCTGAGAAAGATATTCCAAAGAATAAATACCTATTGAATGGGGTGCAAGGTAACGGACTTCAGTCCAGTCAGTGGGTGAACTATCCAGCAGATTCGCCAAGTGCCCAGAATTACTTTACTCGTTGACTAAATGTCTTATTGCAAATGTCTACGCACCCTGATTCTACCTAGCCAACAACGGGACCCGCTGCATTGTAAAATATACTGCGGCGAAGGAACACTGATTGTGGACGGCTTTTATTATGTTAAAATAGGTATGTATTTCAACAATCTTCTAATCCTCAGGCGGCTGGTAAGGAGAAGACAGCAACAGGCAAAAAGTACGTATCAATATGAGCACACCTCCCATTGAGAGGGGTTTCCAAGAGATCCAAAGCCAACACCTCTCACAAATGTTCCACGGGTTAGAGCTAATCTGACGTCACAAAGAACGAGCTACTTACCATCACGGAGGAAGATGTCTCCATCAAAGGACGACGCGGATTTCGACCTTGACTTATTAGTGGTTATACCTGTCTGTATGATAGCGGTGTTCTACCCACTGAGCTATCACGGTCGTTTAACTAATAATGTTATTTACAAATTATACAACTACTTATTTGCCACTACATTTTCTCTTTTTTTCTCAAACTCAAAGAATCACGCCATATCACCCGAAAAGGTTGGTGGAGTTACTTATACTTCTGAATATGAAGTGACATTTTTACTCGGTGTTCATAGCACCCGCGCTTTACTTGGACGGTGTGAGTACACCGTATATAACCTACTAATAGCAAGTAATAGGGGGCAGGCATATGTGAGTTTCCTCACGATGATTTCCGTACAGCTAATAACTATGAATAATGAACCACACATATGACGCCTGTCTGCATGATGCTTCTACCCACTGAGCTATCGCGGCCATCTCTTCCTTCCCTTCACTATTAACATTTCAGTTAACTGTAGCACGGCTTAAATGTTCCTTTAGTCCAGTAATTAAATAATTGGATATGGACCTTGGAAAGATATTTAACTCCTGCACCACGAACAATAACCAGTACGAGATTATTGGAAATGTACGAATAAACTAATAAAATTACCGGTTTAGCTTTTATAGAGGTTTAATATAAAAATTACATTATGTGGAAAAAAATAAATATAAACAATAATAAATTATGTGGACAAAAATAAATATAAACAATGGTTACGATTCAACATTGAATGGTTCACCGAGTTACGATTTTAACACAAACCATAAAATATATATTCAATTCTTTTTTTTCCTGAATGTGACTAAAACATCAATAGCTTTTTCAGCGCTAATTGATGAAGAATAATCCATAAACATTTCAGGGGGCTGACATAAGATTTTGAATGATTGCGATCGTTTTTCATCAGACTCATCATTAGAACTATAAATAACTGTTTCTGCGTCTGAGTCATAGCCATCTTTTGAAGAAAGTGATTTGGAATTCAGAGCATCTGTGTACAAGTAAATTTCATGATTCTTCTTACTTGACGTGAATGAGTTAGCGGAAGAATTCGATGATTTGGTGTTGGAAACACCTGAACCAGATGTCTCAGAAAGAATTGTGGATAAAGCTCTGGCTTCATCTTTGGGAACAATAATAAGGTCAGTGTTCAAAGCGCTATGAATATTCACAAGTTTACATTTTGCATCTCTCCTCCCATCTGTGGTTCCCGTCATTCTCTTTTTCGAAAATGTTTGTGTCTCACGTTTTACTGGAATTTGCTCGAGCTGAGATTTGGATGGACAAGTGTCGTTTATAAGTGTTTTTGCCAATTTCGAAGCTTCTCGGCATTCTCGATTATAGCATACTGGTTTTCTAAATGGTAGCCGTTTAGCCGTTTGAATCGCTCTATCAGCTGCAGGACCCGGTGTAGTTTTGTTTTTCCCAAGCTGAAAAGTCAACCAGTGAAATAAAATTTCAAAATATAGGCAGTCTACTTCTTTAAGCTATTTTTAGCACAGCAAAGCCAATATTAAACATTTATTGCGTCCGCAAGTAAGTGAGTAAGTAATTTAGTACTCATTAAGATATTCGATATGTCAACATCTCTATCATTTATTAGCTCAAAACCATATTTTTTCAAGTTAACGCGATTAAGACATAGTCTTTTATTGAAAATACTGACCATTAAACAGGTTTTCAATGTAAAGGTGAACAAAACGAAGAACAGTCTGATGTATTTCATGTTATGTAAACCAGTTATTTTCTATGAAAGTTCAATAATTGCAGTGTATTACGCATGATATTGGATAACGCAACATTTGCAAATGCAATAGAAAATACAATGAATGCAGTTGAAGTGAGGTATTAAAAACACTGATGTCATAAACACAATCTACTAAAACTAAATATATAACACACGTAATACAAAACATATTGTTTTATAATAAACTACCAAAGTAAATAAGAAATTCATAATAAAATACAGCTGTAAATAATCATTCTTTCTCCAAGTGTATCTGCTACGAAATAACAAGAACGATTTACAAGAAAAAATCAACAACAAAGTAATCTTTGTTGTTGATTTTTTCTGTTCCAACTGTTACAGAGGGGGCTGAACAGCAAGTCTATTTTATAAAACACTCTTAGGTTGTGTGCTTAGCACTCACTTCAGGAATTTACAAAATCTACCTTCGCTGTTTAAATTCTAATATAGGAACTTTATTTGGTACTTACAAAACATATATTTAATAAAAATACCAAGCCTTTGTCAAAATATTTAACTTGGCCGTTTTGTTACTACAATTAATACCGATTAAAAGAAGAATAAATTATTAAGTAAATAAATGTTTAATAAATGTTTTGCCGTGTAGTGTCGGTTTAGAATAGCACTACCCCATTTCTTCCGGTGGGTGTACGTAAGAGGCGACTAACGGTATGGGGCTATTAAGGGATTTTTGGGCGATGCGGTTGGAGACCCATCACCAACAACCTTTATTTTTACTATCTTTTCCCCACTCTTTCCAAAAGTGGCTGAGGAATTTCTAATTCTTTAGCTCTGGCTACCCCTTCCTGGGATTTATAGCCGTGAGTATATGTATGTATGTATGTTTAATAAAATATTGAAATGAAACAGCAATGTTCCGGTTTTTTGACAAGTTTAGTTGGTAAAAAATATGCTTAAACTTAGCGCTGCCTCTACTACTCGTTGAAAATTACTAGATCTTATATCTGATGATATATTACTTTAGTTAATAACTTTACCTTTTTTGAATAGCACGAGACACATTTTTCAATTTGTTTAACTCTTTCCGGAATGTTTTTCGAGCAAATACATTTATCTGGTCCTCCTGGGCAATTGCATTCTTGGCATGATCCCCACACGGAGCACGGGAGCTGAATAAAAACATTTTTATAAAATTGTGTAACTAAGTCAGTGATCCCGATTTGGCTTAAAACCTATGAATACAATTAAACTCAAAAATTGAGAAACTTGTGGGTTATTATTTCTGTTAACAGGTTTTAAATTCAGGATTATTTAGGTAAATTACCTAGCTATAAAAGGTTATTCTCTCTTAAGTTATAGATATCTACTATTTTATGATAAATGGAAACGACTAAAATGTACATTTAAACGTTTGTAGTAGTGGTCGTTACCTTGGCACAAATTGCTTTGTCGTCGCATGGCGGCGGTATGACGGTTTTTTCTACATTCATCAGGCACTTCTCAAGCTCAGCACAAATATAGGGATCCATCTATCGGTGAAAAAAAAATGGTTTCTTATATATACCCAGGTATTCAAATGAGGTTGGAAATTGAATATTAATAATGTTATAACTCAACCGTTACTAAATCTAAATAGTGTAAACTAACACAAGTTTTCAAAGTCCATTCGTTGGTATAGTTATGTGTAATTTCCTAAATCTTATGGGTGTTTTATTCAAAAAGGCTGCAAACGGTAAGTAAAACATCATGAAGAAACCCAGATGGCTGAGATACACCTTGTCATGTGAGATGTAATTGTAAATGGGGTGCTCCCCGACTATTTAGTATACTCACTAAGAAAAATAATGGAATTATGAAATTGGTTTCTAAGCCACCTATGTGCCAAAAAATAGGTGATATTCAGGAGTATAAAAATAAACAAAAGCAAATGATTATTGATTTCAAACTAAGAGATACTCGTCTGTTTTCTGATAACTTCATGATTGTGTTTCGAATTAAATCAAGACATCAAGTATATTACGTTTTTCATTATGTTTTGCCGTGTTGTGTCGGCTTAAAACAGATTTACCTAAATTTTGACCGTGGCCCGTGGTATTTGAATACGGGTAAATGTAGATGATGCCCCATCAGCAAAGTAAGATTTAATCCATTAGTTTTTAAAATTCAAAGTTGGAAATGTAGAATTTAATTTTGTGAATAGTTTTTTTTTAGGTTCTAGTTATATTCACAGATTATTACGCTAATCAAAATTTTACCTCGCATCTTGTTTTGATAGCTCCTCCAATAATATTTCTATCCCATTCTGCTTTAATCTTTATCATGAAAAATTTTTTGATGCTTTCTATCACTTTTGAGCCAAATTTACCAGTCTTGGTACGTTCTAATGAAAAATGAATCAAATCTTTGATTGCCTCAGCTTCAGGAGTATACAACTGCTTTTCTAGCTGCATTCTCATATTATCAAAAACATTTTTGACAAACATTTTCTTTACTTTCATACAAACGCAAGGTTCAATGTAACACTCTTTATTTTTGATTTTACATCGTTTGGTTTCAAGGCATCGAATACAATCAGTACAGAACTTTTCGTTCTCAAAGGTGTCTGTAGACACGTGGCAAATGTAACAGTTACATTGGTATTCATCTTGCAAACTTTGGATTTTGTCACTTAGCTCTTTTATTTTTTCTTTGCATTTCTCTTTACAGCGGTTAACATTATCGGTTATAAAAGCCTTTTCACGGCGTATAGCGTCACACTAGAACAGGCAATATATTTTATTACATCCATACTTGCATGTAAATTTTGGATGTTTTTAACTTAAATAGTGACTTAAACAACTAATATTTACATCATTTATATTACATACATATACTCACGGCTATAAATCCCTAGGGATTAAGGGTAAGCCAGAGCTAAGGAATAAGCAATTCCTCAACCATTTTTGGAAGGTTATGTGGGGAGAAGATGTTTAAATATAAAGATGTTTAATTCTGGACCAGCGAAGATCGGAAAAGTTGCGAAATAAAAAAATTAGGTGAAAATAACGCAATAATCTTATTTTTTTCAGTTTGAACTAGTTAAAACATTATTAAATTATACTTATTGTTTCCAAAAATGGTCTTACTTCAGCTTGTAAATCAGCATTGAAATGTTTTGCAGATTCTGTTAGTTGTGACAAGTCTTTCAAATCGTTCCTAAGTTTATCAATACATTTTGCGTCCTCCTCATCTTTATTCTTTTTTACTTTCAGGGCTACTGTTTTTCGTTGTTCCAGTTCCGCAGTCATTTCTTTGTATTGAACTACTTTGGTCTGGAAAAAAATCAAACATATTCTCGGTAAAATATTTTCATTTGTGATTGTTCCTAAGCATGAGTTTCAATAGTTTTTAACTTCACGTAAGCCTATACACTACATCTGATTATGGCAAATCTTAAGCGGCCAGTACACAATGGCCGACGTTGGCCCACTGCTCACCATATCGCCACTGTGTACAGGAGGCAATGGCGCATGTTGGCGGACAATAGGCTAGTTGACTAAAATTCAATAACTGCTTAATAATTTAGCTTATTAGGCATTTTATCGAAAAAAAAAGGTTTATTTATTTTTAATCGAGCGTTTACATTATAAATTTAGCGTTTTAAAAAACTGATTTCAATTTGGTTCCAAAACGCACAAGACTGTCATGGCGTCTTGAATGACGTCACGCCGTGCGAAACAAACCAAAGAGCGATCGTGTCTTCGTACGTTATAGCTGGTTTTTATCGTTTAAAAATGAATTTCTCATATTATAAGTACTGTATAGTGCCCCATTGTGATAGCACGACTATAAAAACGCCAAACAAATTATTTATATATGTTCCAAACAATGGAGAAATACGGAAAAAGTGGTTAAAACTTGCAAGAAGAGATGATGCTCATACTTTATCAACAGGTTCAAGAATGTATTTTTGTGAAGATCATTTTGATGTATGTATTTCACACAATACAATCTATTACTTTATTCGAGCAAACTAGATGTGTTTTGTAGAATCCATACATACATACATACATATACTCACGGCTATATTTCCCTAGAAGGGGTAACCAGAGCTAAGGAATTCTAAATTCCTCAGCCACTTTTGGAAGTTGAGTGGGGAAAAGATGGTAAAAATAAAGGTTTTTGGTGATGGGTCTCCAACCGCATTGCCCAAAAATCCAATAAAAAGCCCCAATACCCTTAGTCGCCTCTTACGACACCCGTGGGTAGAAAAGGGTAGCGACATTCTAAGCCGGCGCGGCACTACACGGCAAATTGTAGAATCCCTATTTTCTAAATAATAAATACATGAGTTCAGGTTAAGTTGTTTCACTTTTAGAAGTGAACGTTTTATTTTAGTTTTCTAATTAATGTTACAAACATACTCATTTTATTATTCTAGTTGCCAAATGATATGATAAATTACATGGAGTACCATATGAAGGGAACAGTATCACAAGTGCGCATGAAACCAGGTTGTATGCAAAGTATATTTTGATGTCAAGAAGACAGAAGAAAACGAACATGCAGCAGTACAGAACGGCTATATATTCTAAAAAAACAAAGAAAGATGATAATAGAAGAGTGTTTGAATGAATCGAAAGAAAGTTGTACTCTAAGTGTTGTATCAATTTTCGTGCAAAATGTACGTCAAAACATTAAATCCTTGTGTACCGAACTGAAATGTCACATAGCATTTATGCTTATAATAAATATTTTATACTTACAAGGAAGTTTTAACATTGTGAAATTCAGATAAGCAAAAGTCGCTGTTCGACGCGAAAACATTTCCAAGCATAACGGCATCGATTCTGGCCAAATTACTACTGTCTGCTTTGCTGAATCCCGATTCCATGGTTAATTCTTTCAAATTATAATCAGCAAAAACTGTATCAACTTGATATTAGTTGTTAAAAACCAAAATTTTATCAAGAACCGGTAGTGATACTCGCAACGTCAAAGACACGATTGGAGTTTCGCACGGCGTGACGTAACGCTTTCTGATTGGTGTTCACTGTCACGTGACTAAAGGTTGCATTTTACGAAATTTATTTTTTTAAAATATTATTAATCTGTAACGCTTTTAATAATTAAAATTGTTTGTTATATTCTCCATAATATAATTAATCATTATAAACCCCTATCCATTATATTCATTCTTAATGGACACAAGCCTATTGCCGATCGTGGCGCGCAATGGTGAAGTTGTCGGTTTTTCGGGCACACTTCAAAGTTCAAAGGAATCGTGGCGTAGCGTGGCCGGTGGTGTTTCCACAATGGGCCATTGTTTAGTTCGTCACCGACCGCTCATAGATAATTATACTTTTTTGGAATATTTTATTGCAAAATGTATTTATAATCAGTATATGACGTAAAAATAACATAAATAGCGCCATAAATAAAATAAATTACATACATAATAATAAATAAATAGCTGCAATCATAATTACTTCGACGTCAGTCGCAAGTGGATTGCGAGGCAGTAATGAGCAATAGGCCATTGTGTGAACACCAATTGATCGTGGCCTACAATTGCCAATTGCGAAGCGTGGCCCATTGTGGGCCAATGTGTACTGGGTGTTTTATAAAATTGAATAAGATTATTTCAACCAAAAAGGTATATATCTATCTATAGAGTTTAAGTAAAATAACATACATACATTATACTCACGCCATATAATAAGTGATTGAAATCTATCTTCTATACTATAATAAGACTGTAACGAGGTCAAAACTGTACATTGAAGAAAAAAAAATAAAAACCGGTGGAATATGTTTTATTTTCGATACTGAAGCCAAATTTGCTATTTTTGAAAAAAATGTCTGTCTGTCTGTCTGTCTGTCTGTCTGTCTGTCTGTCTGTCTGTATGTCCGTTCATCACGTTAATTCTACCTGACCGATCTTGATCAAACTTGGCATGAATGTAGGTTATACACCTGGCCAACATATAGGATATAATTTATCCCGGATTTCGCAAGGGTTCCCACAGGAGCATAAAAAAACATTACTTTTATATGGTTCCCCATATTTAAACGATTTATTTTTTCATCGACCGACTTTATCGGACTCTTCAGTAATAGTCTTTTTGGAAAAAATAAGGGTTTCATCCATTTTCATCAAAATAATTGTCCAATTAATTGTTTGTCAATAGTATGACTACTAGATATATAGGATATCACAAATTTGAGACTTATACAAATGTCTGCGTGGCGTAGCGGTATACCGTTTGGTAAACACTACGTACGAAAGACCCAGGTTCGAATCCTGGGTGGTCTAAGTCTTTTTGCGTATTATTTTTTGCTTTTGTGTTAGGTTAGAATAATAGGATGCATTAATCCTTCTTTTTCACATTCAACTAAGCGAATATGTATGAATAAAGATAATTGAAAGCATATTGTATGAATTTTGCGTATTCATTTGGTAGGTTTGAGAATATGTTTATAACTTTTGTTTATTTAACTATTTTTAACTAATATTCTCATAGATATATTATACTTTACTTACGCATAAATTAATATTCTGTTTAAGCCTCAGAATGCATAGTTTGTAAATAATAGTAAATATCTCAATTTTAATTCAGTACCGCCCGCCATCTTTTGGCCGATGATTGCAATCTCTCTCACATCACCAACTTATTGCTCCCCATATTTACACGATTAATTTTTTCATCGACCGACTTTATCGGACTCTTCATTAATAGTGTTTTTGAAAAAAATAAGGGTTTTATCCATTTTCATCAAAATAAATGTCCATTTAATTCATCTATCCATCATTAATGAGTATATATTAACGGGCATAAATCTCATAAAAGGGTAGCCATAGCTTCAGAGATAGTAATTCTTCATCCACTTTTGGAAATAGATTGGGGAAAACGTAGTTAAATAAAGGTTGTTAGTGATGGGTCACCAACTGCATCGCCCAACAATCACTTAAAAAGCCTCAATGTCGTTTATATTCTTTACAACGCCCGCGGGAATATAAATATAAAAAAACAGAAGTTGTGATAGTGTTTAGGTGTTTTGGATGTAAAGCGGATGCAAAAAATGTAGTCCACGCGGACGAAGTCGCGGGCAAAAAGCTAGTTTATAATAAAAAAGAGAAACAAGTAAAAGAGTTTGTATATCTAGGTAGTTTAGTTACTGGATATGGAAAATATGATGACATACATACATACATTAATAAACTCACGACTGTAAATCCCTAGAAGGGGTAGCCAGAGCTAAGGAATTAGAAATTCCTCAGCCACTTTTGGAAATGTGAGTAAGGAAAAGATGGTAAAAATAAACGTTGTTGGTGATGGGTCTCCAACCGCATCGCCCAAAAATCCCTTAAAAGCCCCAATACCGTTAGTCGTCTCCTACATACACCCATCGGTAGAAACGGGGTAGTGCTATTCTAAGCCGAGACTACACGGCGAAATATGATCAATACAACTGAAAAAGAGAAATGCGATTAATAGAACAGTGAATGGGCTAATGAATAGTCTGCGGTGTTCGGGAAGGCTCTAATGACAATGTATAATGCTGTTCTAGTACTCACGTATATGTATGACAGCGAAAGTTGAGTGTCATGGAAGAAGCATTAGAGCAGAGTGCAGTTAATGGTTACTCTTTAGGCAAAATTCAAGTATATATTGTTTCCACATAAAATATATTGGTGTTGCAAGTTACATTCATTCCAAATTATTAAAAAACAAATACTATATGAATTTTTAGATGTCTATACCTATTTTTAAATTTCGGTGTAACAACTATCTAAGGTAAGACTTTATTGGAAAAGTAGCGGAAAATGGAGCCATATCACAACTCATAGCAAACGCATAAAATATTTTTTTGATTGTTCTTGCATATTAATAGTTGTGGAATTTACGGTTTTTTGAAGTTGTGGGTGGAAAATAGAAGTCTGTTTCCTAATTAACTCAATGCCGTATTTAAATCAAACAATTCATTTTAATTATATTTAGAATGACAAGTTAAAAAACAGAAAAGAAAATTTTGTAAAATCTGTCGAGTCGAGCGCGAAGCAAACACTGCCGTACCATCCTTTTCTGGAACCGTTTCGCCGCATTTTCAGGGCCCTATTCAAGAACCTCTGGATATAATTAAAACGCTGGAATTTTCGTCACCTAGAAATTCGTAATCACACACTTACTCCATTCTCCTTATCCAATCCAATCCAATAATTATTATTATTTATGTACTAACACTCAGCCGCGGCTTCGTTCTCGTTATTTAGCATTAGTACCAGTAGTCGTCACTAGATGGCGCTGGCTGTATTTTAAATCACGGTAGCGTATTTATTTTTTCATTTATAAGTTTTTTTCGTGTATTTTAAAGATTTGAGAAGTCGTGGAGTTTATTTTTACTTGATTTCACAAGATAATATAATAATAAGAAAATGTATCCATTAAATCCCGGGCCTAGATAAAATTCGGGTGAAGGATATTAAGTATATACAAAATGACTTTTCTCCAGTTATAACTCATTAAATCAACTCATGCACTACTAGCTCCATCTTTCCTGATAGCCTTAAAAAAGGTTTAATTAGGCCGATTCATATGAAAGGAAGCTACTCCGATACCAACAACTACCAACCTATAACTATTCTACCATGTCTGGATAAAATAATAGAAAAATACATTGGATATGAATTAAATAAATTTCTGTCAGAAAATGGTATAATACATAGAGCAAGAGCCCGCGACGGCCAGACCTTAGTTATAGTATAAAGTCTAAAAGTTTCTCTGTGTATGTCCACTATACAGGTAAGAACGATCCCAGGCTATGAAACTTGGGTCGCCCCGGCTTTGGCAGGTAACAGGTAGTAAAGGTGTGTAAAAATGTATCTCAAATTAAGTATAGTATAAAGCTTAGTTTTCATATATTTTATTAGTGGTGATCTTAGAAATCGCCTCGTCCACAGCCAGACACTTAGTACAGTTGCAACCCCCTGCCAGACACCCTTAAAGTGCGGTTAATTTTAATGATACTTTAGTTATAGTATAAAATCTGAATTTTATATATGTTATTTGGAGAACTATAAAATGATGTTTCCTCAGTAGCCAGACAATTTGTATGGTTCCCCTATATTGCCAGACACGTTAAAGGTCTATTCGCTAGGTGCAAAGTAGGGGGTGGGAAAACACGAATCGATCACAGCGCGCACTGTGGCAAAAAAGGAACATTCGGCGGCTAATCAAGTGTAATTGAAATGATATTATATTATATTCAATAATTAGTAGAATCTGTTTGTCAAAGCTTACCTGGATTTCACGCAATAACAGGGTGCGATTATAACAATGCGATTATACAATTTGGAACAATGCTCACCATACCATTTTAAATGGTTTGAAGGGGATCAGCTACCAAATTATGTCAGTGATTCTTCAACAACTTTGTCAGGTATGTAATTATGATGTTAAATTATTAAAGAAACATTTAAAACTATTCGCAATTATATTAATTTGGTTTTATTATTACAGAAAATGACGAAGAAGGAGATATTGACGACGACCAATCGACAGACAGAAGTAGCAGTGATGAGGATGATGAAGATATCGGCGGGGACGATGAAAATAATTGAATATTTTTTTAAATTTCATAATATTATTAATACATGTTTAAAATATTATTCTTTTACTTTGTATACCATAGCTATAATTATAATTAAACTCGTTTTTCATTGAATATTTTACTATCACAATAATTATTCCCTCCTTATAGTATATAAAAAATTGTTTGCAAAATATTGAAAATTTTATTGAATTAAATATTTAAATTAAGCATATAAAACTCTACAACCTAATTTATTACATTTTTGGATTGTTGATTTAAAGATTTATTTGCGTAAAATTTTACTAAATATTTTTTTTAAAACTAAATTTTTGGTCTCTAATAATTTTAAAAAATAAATTTTCTAGATAAATCTAAAAACTTGTTTATTACAGAATGTAAAATAAAAGATAGCTGATGCGCAGTAAAAGATCGCCGTGGACCGAGCGCACTATCTCACTCGCACCCATTACGCATATGCCCCTCGCGCTCGCACCTACAATAGACCTTTAACGTGTCTGGCAATATAGGGGAACCATACAAATTGTCTGGCTACTGAGGAAACATCATTTTATAGTTCTCCAAATAACATATATAAAATTCAGATTTTATACTATAACTAAAGTATCATTAAAATTAACCGCACTTTAAGGGTGTCTGGCAGGGGGTTGCAACTGTACTAAGTGTCTGGCTGTGGACGAGGCGATTTCTAAGATCACCACTAATAAAATATATGAAAACTAAGCTTTATACTATACTTAATTTGAGATACATTTTTACACGCCTTTACTACCTGTTACCTGCCAAAGCCGGGGCGACCCAAGTTTCATAACCTGGGATCGTTCTTACCTCTATAGTGGACATACACAGAGAAACTTTTAGACTTTATACTATAACTAAGGTCTGGCCGTCGCGGGCTCTTAGACTAACAGGAGAAGCAATTTGGTTTTCAACGTAACAAAAGCACTACTCAGCTCGTTAGTCTTTTCACAGATGAAATAAATGGCTATATGAATGATAAAAAAATGTACTATAGTAATTATGGTCGATTTTAGCAAAGCATTTGATATTTTAAATAATAGCACTCTTTTTAACAAGTTTGAACAGAACGGAATACAGGGGCCAGTTCTAGACTTTTTTAAAAATTATCACATAGAAAGATATACTGCTATAAGTGTAGGTGGTGAACTAAATGAAATGACACTCACCCGTTCGGGTACAGCCCAGAGTTCAATAATCGGCCGACTGAATATTTGATTTGTGTCAACGATATGTGTAATGTGTTTAGACACGGATCTGTGTACCTATTCGCTGACGACACCTGCCTGATAACAGCTGATCATGACGTGGCAGTGGCACAGAGGATGATGCAAGAAAACTACGACGCGCTGTGTTCGTGGGCCCACGACTTGGGTCTTTCAATAAATAAGGAAAAAACAAAGCTGATGCATATCCATTCCCCATATCTTAAAAGTAGTGTACTACCAAAAGTGATAGCGCACGACCACCAGTGTCTGCACACACGCCCGTCCTCTTGCCACTGCAACGCACTTGATCTAGTAGACAAGCATATGTACCTGGGACTAGTTGTTGATCATATATTTAACTGGGGACCCCATGTGGAACACGTATGCAACTAGCTGAGAGAAATTCTATCAAAACTAAGTATAATGAAATGTAAATTGCCTTACCAGACCCTAAGGCTCTTTTATATGGCACTAGCAGACTCAGTAATCAGTTATGGTATCTCTAGTTATGGCAGAACATACAAAACCTATCTACAAAATATATATGACCTACAATTAAGACTTCTGAAAGTAATTGTAAATAGATTAGAATCACAAAAAATTTTAACTTAATCGGCAAAGAAGTTTAGAAGATTTGAATAAATCTGCGAATAACATAGTAAACAAACTTGTAGATACTAAACGTGTCAAGAATGTTCAACGGCCAAGTCACGTAAAATAAATAAATCGCAGTAACGAACCTTAGATTTTGCTCCACTTAATTTAGAGATTTAATTACTTTTTAGAGATAAAAAAGCAGCTCTATCGAGACTTGGCTAGTTTTTTTACAGAGTTTTACTTACCTCAATACTTTTCTGTATGACGATTAAATCGTTTTTCGTTTCAACCACTTGCATTGCAAGATTTTCTTTTTTTCTTTTTGCTTGAGCTAAGTTTCTTCTTTCGATCGCAACTTTTTCTAACAACTCTCGCTTCTTCTGTAGAAATCTTTTATAGTAAGCATCTACCTCCTTGTACTGTCTTTCATGTTGAGCTTCTTTTTTTCGCCACATGCTTGCAACATCCTCAAGTTCTTTAAGCTTTTAAAATAAATAGTACATATCATCCCCCTATCACGTGAGTACACTGTCCATGCAAAACGTGGGTACTCTGAACATCAGGTGACAAAGTCACGTGATGTTCAGAAGTATTAGTACCTCTGCCAACCCCTTCGGGGATATTCGGCGTGAACGTTTATGTATTATATGTTATGTATTATGTTATATATCATATTAAGACAAAAAAAAACTAAAAAGCGTTTTAGAATTAAGGAATGCTTAGTCTCAAAATAATATAACCTATCCTTTATCTGAACTATAAGTCTGTGGTTCACTGATAAAGGGCTTAGGACTCCATCTATTGGGACCTAAGGTAACAGGTTCAGCCCTAGGAGGAACAACATATAAATGATTTATATGTATGCCTTTCTTTAGGCTTAAATATTAACTATAGGTACGAAATATATTTTTGTAAGCCGTGTAGCGCGGCTAAGAATGTCACTACCCCTTACTACCCCGGGTGTCGCTTACGTCTCTCAGGGCGCCTAAGGGTATGGGGCTTTATAAGTTGTTTTTAGGCGATGCGGTTGGAGACCCAACGATACTTTATTTCTACCATCTCCCCTATCAACTTCCAAATGTGGCTGAGGAGTTTCTAGCTCTTTATCAACACACTTTGCCTAAAAGTAACTTCTAATGCTCTCAATTTAGGTACGCTAGACATTTGTTACTAAACTATGACCTTTCTGTTACATTAATTTTTAATTTTCTTGCCACTTTTTGGTTATAATACGGAGTACTGTGTTAATGTACTGTTTCTTTAAAAATATATTTTCTCGTCATCAGAAAGAGGTTTTACATAAAATATAAATACACGGAGTTATCCGTTCTGTGGTATAAATGAGTGTAACTATTTGCTTAATCATTATCAGCAGTGATTAAACCTATGGCGTTCGGATCCAGAACTTGCTATCATAACCATACCAACCGCCTTTGATATTCTACCGCATACCGACTTTAATTTCCTAAACATTGAACCAAAGACATCGTCAAGAAAAATATATTTTCGATGGATTATTATTTTTTGTCATTTCTTTTGCTATATCAATGTCCTTTATATTTATATAAACACTTAATCGTAACTCAAAGGTAATGAAAATAAATGAAACCTGTCTTCTTAATCCTTCAGCTCTCTCCTGACTTTCTTTAATTTTAGTATTATAATAGATTTCAAGCCATGTCCACATCTCATACGCCTTTTTTAATTTGAGAGTGCCCTTCCTCTGGTTTTCTTCAAGTTGCTCAATTTTATCTATTATATTTTGCCTTTCACCAACCATCATTCTCATTTTCAGTTGAGAACATTTAGTTATTGAAATCGCCTGTATTAAGAAAATAATTTAATAATTCGCTCTACGGCCATTTTTTATAATAAGAGCAACATGGCACAATATAAATCCAAAACTTTGAGTTAAGAGTGTTGTCTCAACCTTGGCGTTGCACGCCATATATCCCCAAAGAGTTGACAATGGTACAAATCCTTCTAAAAAGCACGTGACATTCCCTCCTTATAGTGTTCAGTGTACTCACGTTTTGCAGTGATTTGATTTGAAAAGACTTTAGAATAGGCAAATTGGTGTAGGCCAGAGGGTCTACTTTTCACGCCGAGAACGATAATTAGCATACGTATCTCTTCTACCCATATTAACATTTATTTCTATCTGTTTTGCACGCAACGAATATTCAAATTTTGACATTTTAAAATGTATAGAAAATATTAGTATTGGCGCTTTCTACATAACATAACATAACATAAACGTTCACGCCGAATATCCCCGAAGGGGTTGGCCGAGGTACTAATACTTCTGCACATCACGTGACTTTGTCACCTGGTGTTCAGAGTACCCACTTTTTTCATGGACAGTGTACTCACGTGATAGAGGCAGGCCTATCGCCGTTTTGTACGAATACACTGTCACATGACTAAGTACAACTCAGCCATGTGGGTTTCCTCACGATGTTTTCCCTCACCGTTAACAACCATGATAAATTAACCACACATATGTCTTTAGAAAAGACAAATTGGTGTAGGCCCGACCCAGGATTTGAACACTAGTCGTTTGCACGATAACCGAGTGTTCTACCCACTGGGCTATCACGATTGCTTTCTATCACCATGAATTCTCATATATCAGAAATGTCAAAATACAAATATTCGATTCGTGTAAGCGTGACAGAGGTAAATTTTAATAGGGGTTAGAAGAGGTGGGAGATGCCTATTATCGTTCTCGATGTGGAGAGTTGACACTCTGACCCGGGATTTGAACCAACGCCTGTGTGCATGGTAGGCGGTTGTTTTACTTACTAAGCTATCACGGTTATAAAATGAACGCATACTTTAAAAAAGGAGTCAAATATATAATATTTAATTAAACATACTCAATTACAACAATTATTGAGTAGCAAGCAATGGAACATTTAAAAAGGTTATATAATATACAGGGGGTCCCTCGGCTGTGTGCGGAAAACTTAATTTTAATGTTAAATTTTAATTTAATCTGCATTATTTTTAATTTTATTTTTGCTGTGTAGTATCGGCTTAGAATAGCACTACCCTATTTCTTCCGGTGGGTGTACGTAAGAGGCGACTAACGGTATTGGGGCTTTTAAGGGATTTTTGGGCGATGCGGTTGGAGACCCACATCACCAACAACCTACAACCTTTATTTCACCATCTTTTCCCCACGCAACTTCCAAAGGTGGCTGAGGAATGTCTCATTCCCTAGCTCTGGCTACCCCTTCAAGGGATTTATAGCCGTGAGTATATGTATGTGTATGTATGTATTTTTAAATACTGGTTCTAAAATAATGTTCTTTCCCTCCTTGTGGCATATCCGCTCTATATCTTTCGCACACGCGTCACAAATTCAGAAGAGTTATAATATAATGTTACTCCACGCGCGTCTGAGATTGATATAATGAAATATAATTATTACTTTGTTTTTATACGAAACAATATTAATGATGATCGGACAGAAGATAAACATATAAAGAAGAACAATACTAATAATTTTAAAAGCAACTAAAATTTACTTACGCGATTAAGATTATCAATGACATTTTTAAGTGAGCATTGTGAATTGCAACATTGCCATCTTCTGGCACATTTTCCTATTGGCACTCTTCTGAGATCTTCACAATTCATGATAGTATAATACTTATGTAATGTGTTTTGCCTGAGGTTTTGTATTTTGTCTTTTGTGCTTGTACGATCTTCACCACAGTTTTTCTGGCCAATTTTAGAGTCTTCTTCATCTTTGTTTTCTTTTGAAATATTGTTTGAACTAAAGGCATAGTTAACATTCATTTGAATTCTATTTTGAGAATTTTTCAAAGGCGTCTCTAGTTTGAATTTTGAGAACTCGGCGCTGTGAATAAAAACCAAAGTTAAAAATAATACTGTTTGACTTAAATTTAAGAGCATTGGTATAACGCATTTCTATTTTTTGGACCAAACTCACACCTCCTTCATCAACCGTTGCGACTTTTATTAACCATGGTGAATTATTTTTGCACCCTGTTAAAAGTCTCATAATTTCAACCCAAGCCCCGTAAATTGGTTCTAGCCCAGTTTTGCGTTTGAAATGTGACGTAATGAAATCAACTGTTACCTTACAACAATAACGAAATTAAAGGCGAATGTACTTAAGTGTTAATTACTAACTGAATACTCAATGAACGAAGACGACGACGAAGTGGCTGAGGTATTTCTAATTATTTAGCTCTGGCTACCCCCTTTAGGGATTTATAGCCGTGAGTATATATATATATATATATATATATACTTAATTCTATTGTAAGTGTAGTATTTTTTGTTATAACGGCAATATAAACACATCATTTGCGGAAGGTGTCTCGTTTGGCATTTTTGGTACGGAGCCCTAAAAAAACAAAAGATGGGTACGAACTGCTGTAAGCAATGTAACGCGCAATGTCATAATTTGGCTATCCACATTGTCGCAGTGTTTCTTGCAATATAACATTTTGTCAAAGAGTGTGGACACCGCGTGCATGAACAAACATAGCATTAAAGTTCGTCAAGGCCTACAGCGTTGAGGGGGTTCTAGTAAGAAAGTGAATCTGCACATACCAATTACCATGTTATTTTCCACGCAACGATACAGCAGTTTGTATCAACTGGGGCTCAGGGTTTGAAACACTAACATAATGAATATAAATAAATCTAAGTTGAACTCAATATTTAAATCAGTACATTTATCAACAAACCTTGCTAAGTCTTTTTTTTCTACATCACCTATTAGAGTACTTTCCACATTAATGGCATCAAATCTTCTTTTAATTATAATCTGCAATAAGAAGTAAGTTCATTGTGAAAATAATACTTCATGCACTAGTAAACTTAAAAATTATCTCCTATGACACATTTCTAGATGAAAAAGTAATGAAGGTCCAACTCCGGATTAAAACTGAGTTTTAAATATGACTTATTATTTACATATGTATACTTCAGCGTCAGACCTAGACAACAACTAATACCATATTTTATATGCTCGGCATTGGTATTAATTAATAATTGAATAAGTCAAATTTTTACAAGTAATAAAGACTCACATTAGTGTCAGTAAAAGGCTTAAAAACTATATTAGGAACAACATGACTTAAGTAATCTACATACATACATATTCTCACGCCGTTAGTTCCCATTGGGGTAGGCAGATCCTGGCAAACCTCTCTGGCTTCGTTTACATCCATCAATCTTTTCATACATGCTCTTTTATTCTTCATACTGCGGACACCTGCCTTATTGAGCACATTTTCTATTTGATCCAAATGTGCCCTCCGAGGTCGTCCTCTACTAACATTACCTTCCACATTGGCTCTATATATCTCTTTCACCAATTTACTGCCATCCATCCTCTCTATGTGCCCAAACCATCTCAGCATTCCTTTTTCTATCTTTCTTACAATATCATCTTTTACAACACACCTATCACGAATCACATCATTCCTCACACGATCACATAAACTTACATTACACACTTTTCTGAGGGATCTCATAAGTAATCTAACAAAAACATATAATAGACATATTTTCTATACATGTAGGGAAAATCATCATAATCCCGATCATACCTAGAATTATGTTGGAGCTGTCTCGCACCCGGCGCACCAAGGCTTACGCATTGTCGCATAAAAACAGCGTATTCGTTGGTATCCCTACTACGACTAACTATTTCCTCAAATATTGTAGTCATAATTGTAAAGGAGGTAGCGTCAATAATTTGTTGAATGAGAAGGGGTGTTTTTATTTATTTATTGAAAGAAGGTTATTTAAAAGAAGTTTATGACATGAACGAATATTTAGGTTGTGAGAAGAGGAGATTTTTTTCGTATGTAGTTTTAGATAGCAGGGAGTGGCGGGAGCAAACAACTTTGTGTACAGAAGAGTCAGAGTATGTGCGTTCCGGCGAAGGATGGGAATGGGGAGCCACTTAAGCTAAGAGATGTTCGGAGATGTGATCATACAATAACAGACCTAAAAATAATGAATACAAACGTTTTGAAGACCAGTGATGTGACTTATCTAAGATACAAGTATTTGAATTACAGATACAAGATACAAAATACGTATTTTCATCTTGTATCTAAAATACTTTTTTATAAAGGATTTTGTATCTTATATTTAAATACTTTTGTTTAGTATCTTAGTATTTTATAAATACTTTTTCTGATAAAATACTTTTTCTAATAAAAAAAATAAAATTCGGAGGCTTTGGACAATGTAGTAGTAGGTGATATAAAAAAAAAGTCAAAGGATGAATCTTATTATATGTTTTTAGAGGATTCTGATTCCTCTATTGCAAGTGGTGAAAACACGGGGTCTACTGCCAGCGCTGCTGACTTAGAAATACTGCAATACCTTAATAATAAAGATATAAGCCTAAAGAGTTTAAATACTTACCCTACAATAAAAAAAATATTCTTAAAATACAACACCTGTTTGCCGAGCTCTGCCCCTGTGGAGCGACTTTTTTCTTTTGGGGGTATGATCATGAGGCCACATCGAAGGAAAATGACTGATAAGATGTTTGAAGAGCTGGTTTTACTTAAGTCTAACTTAAAATTAAATTAATTATTCTTGTGTTCTAATAATAATCTAAAATGAGAGCTATAATAAAAAAAGCTCAAATTCAAATGTTGTTTTCTTACAAAAGTATTTGTATTTTTTATAAAGTATTTATAAAATACCTATTTTGTATCTCGTATTTCAAATACCTTTCTCGTAAGTATTTTGTATCTGGTAGGTATCTGAAATACTTAATTTAAAAGTATTTTGTATTTTTTATTCCAAATACTTTGTACAGGGTATTTTGTACATCACTGTTGAAGACGCTCAAATTTATTGATCTGCTCTTCAGTTACATCGACCTAGCAGTATAGAATAATCAAACACTAACTTTTGTTAATGTCTGTGATTTAGCTATAACTCATCGCAGATTAAAGTTTGTTGACCCGCGGATGGTATGGCGTGAAGTTGATAATGTAAAAATGATAGAAAAAAATATGTTAAGAGGATTTGGGCACATAGAGGATGGATAAAAAACATGTCTGAAAAGATTTATGGATGTAAACCAAACTAGAGAGTTTTGCCAGGATCGTACAAAGTGGCAATCGATAGTCTCTGCCTACCCCAATGGAAACAATTGGCGTGAGTATATGTATGTATAAAAACCAATACTGAAACTATAACAAACAATGTGATTGCTTACTGGAATGTCTACATCAGGGTGCTCTTTGATTATTCTCCATAAGTTCGACATTATTCTGATTGTCGTCTCATTTTCTTCTGATGTATTGGTTTCCAAATCATGCGCAGATCTGACTGGTACTTTACTGTTTATGGGACTCCAATTGGAAATGTGTCTCTGGGACGATTCAGGCATTTTGAAAAGCGGTGACACCCTGAAATATCCGTCTATTACCGACCAAAAATCAGTTTTATCAGCCTGTTTTTCTCTTAACTGGCGAACTGGATGGTCACTTACAATCTTTTATATAGGCAGCCATTGACACGGTAGCTCAATTGGCAAGAGCGACGGGGGCGTATACCCGAGGTCGCGGGTTCGAATCCCGCCTGTGTCGAAATTCTTCTTTCCTTTATTTATTCTTTATTTATTAATATTGATTGGTTTAAAAAAAACAGTTTTAAACATTTTCAATGATTTCCAAAATTTATTTTCATACATACATACATACATATACTCACGGCTATAAATCCCCAGAAGGGGTAGCCAGAGCTAAGGAAAAAGGAATTCCTCAGCCACTTTTGGAAGTTGAGTGGGGATAAGATGGTTAAATAAAGGTTGTTGGTGATGGGTCTCCAACCGCATCGCCCAAAAATCCCTTAAAAGCCCGAATACTGTTAGTCGCCTCTTACGTAGAACTTAGACTTACCGGAAACTTAGTGCTATTCTAAGCCGACACTACACAGCAAATTATTTTCATCTTTTATCGAAAATGTCAAAGTGGTATTTTCTAACGTTTTATTTAACCTTTTTGAAAGATAACTCACAGCTACAAATCCCAAAAAAACAGTAGCCAGTGCGCTCAGCACTTCTCAACGGTATTGTTGTGTCGGCACACACGAGAGGGTCTGATGCACCTTTTCCAGGTGATACAAAATATATTCATGCGCCCTTGCTACCGCCTTCGGTAAGGGTACATTTATCAGATAGATCCTGTAATAACCACAGAGACTTTCGGCGGTAAATTTAGCTCGACTAAACGTTATCACCAGATGTTAAGAATTTGGACAGACGCGCTTGTAGCGTTCGCTCGGATCCCGACGATTATCCACGAAATAAAAGCCTCAGAGGCCACTTACGACCAAAAAACATACCAACCACACTGGCAAGGTAAAAGAACCTCAATTAGAAACACTTTTGCCTACCAGCGGCAAAAGCCTGCCAAAAATGTTACAGGCGCGGCGCTGTATAACAAAGTCTCCTACTTGGTGACTACTATTAACGACTTCTTTTCTCTTTCTCTATCCAATTTGGCTGAAGTACACACCTTTGCCCCGTCCAAATTATTATTTCCGTATGTAATGTACCAAACATTTAGGTTGTTGTTTTAGAAACGTTGGGCTTTAAAAACCATGTATTAAAACACGACTCAATATCCGAAAATCGATAGTTTTTTTAATTGCAATGTGCAATCGCATAAGTCTCAGAAAATACAATCAATATACTAGTATTTTAGGAACTACAAACGAAAATATTTTATTTTTACCTACACCACTTGTTGACAGAAATTGAAGAGTTTGATTCGAGGACTGGCAAAATTAATTCGAGGGGTCTGGTTGGTTATAGGTCTCGTCGTTTTTCAAGAATCGTCGAGAGGAGCAAAGGAGGCGCCGGCACCTGGGTGTCATGCAATATTATCCTGTAACAGGGGAAGTATTAACATAGGAGCATAGAACATAGCCTGACGTCATGGCGTCACTTCCAGTTTTCCTTTCATTAGAAGAGGAGACAGGGTATAAAACGGTGCTTAGCAAGAAGATCTTCTCCATGCCAACGGCTTAAATCGAAACCCAAAAGCGGTTCGTAGTTGCTGGGGCATTGCCTTCATCGGCGCAACAATTCAACTTCTGAAAAAGTCGTCGGAGAAAACCTCGAATCAAAACAAAAGATGGGCTGCTTTTGTTTCCATTTTTGGTGCAGAGAGAAGACGGGCGCAAAATCAGAACTCGTAACCCTGGCAGTACTTCTCTCTAGGACCGAAGATCTTGCCGTGACGTCTTAACCGCGAGGCGTGAACTGCCATTAAAAGTATTAAGAGGAGTAGACATTTCGCAAAAATCCGGGGATACAACTATGAGGCAAAAGGCAATGACTGGCGGCAGGTCGCAGTCTGCTACTTCGCAAAGCGAGCCTCAATGTGACTGACGTCCAAAACTTGTACGCAGATGCCTCAGTGCTGAGGAAGAACTAGAGAAGTGGCGACTTGCTTTTGGCAGCAGGCGCGTGGGGTTCGTAGTAAATTACTTTCGGTAACCTAAGCCGTGGAAACCAGTCTTGTGCACCGAGAAGGACCACCGTGGGGTCGTGGGTCTACAAGACTCTGATATACCTTCATCGCCTCGGTGCAATCATTGCATGAGAAATTCCGCAAGATAAAAACGGGTATCACTTTGTCGGTTAGAAAAAAACAGAATGATGATTGTTTTATTTATTGTCAAACTTTGACAAAATCTTACCTTGAACAACAACAAATTACCCACCCTATTCCGGCGGCTATTTCCCACTTTCAGTAATAAGTAGCTACAAAACATATTTAATGAATATTTTAAATTTATTTTTAAAAACTATTACTCTTGTGCAGTGACTGAGACCAGGAAACTCCTTATTTTACTGACTATTTTCATAAAATGAATTAGTCAATGTGATCAACTTACCTACTTTAATCCTTTAATTTTAACTTAATTTATAAATTTTATCGAATGGGTTAAATATAATGTAAACACTAAATATTTAAAATTCATCTGGAGTGATAACTTATCACAGTTTTTTGCATTTTTTCCTAATAAGTAATCAAATTCACCAAGTCAAAACATAAGACACCATGAATTTATAAACTAATGTTTTTTTTTCCATTTTCCATTTGGAACTTTGACTATGAACACTATAGACAGAGTCATAATGCAACGGGAGAGTACCTCTTTTAGATAGCAATATTTTTCCCTGTAATGTTGCGATCACTAGAAAATAATTACCCCAAAAATACTATAATCACCATTCTAAAAGCTACTTTTTAATTTAAAATTGATTACGTCAATTTATTGTTTAATTAAAGGTTTACTGTTTACTATATTATTTCCTGCAATCATATAATTATACATACTTGCTCCTAGTATTATACAATCTTTTTTGTTTAATTTTACCATTTATACTGATGTTTAATACACCGTGAAATCTAAAACATTGTACTAACTATCAGGGTTGAATCTTCCCATGATTACGAATAAATTTTTGTACGGGACTAACTTTGTTACTGGACAAAAAAAAAACAGCTGTTCCATAAGTGCAAGTTATGTAAATATCATACGGGTCATCATGGGTATAGTGGGGTCTATGTTTGTATTTTGAAAAATAAAAGACAGCACTATTTTGTACATGAGTTTTGTTGCATTATTTACTATTGACCTTTAAACAAAATCAGTTTCGTGTGAAAATTTCGAATTCATTCGTCTATTTCAGTCACATTTTTCAAAAGATTATGTATTCGTACATCTAAGTATTTTAAAGCTATAGTCTTTATTAACAGCACAAGGTGGTTTTCGAACGGATTTTGCTCTCTGATGTGGTCGTTTAATTTCGGAAATATTCTTTTACCTAAATTCTTTTTCAAAACAACTGCGACCATTTGAGCCAAAGCTTAGTCTTTGGACAAAAACGAGGTGCCTTTCAATTTTATAGTATGCCTCAAAACTTTGGTTGATTTCCAATTGCATCTTCCAGTGGCCGCAATCCATTTTTCTCGTAGATTCGGGTCTTTAGGAAAACTGTAATGAATACGAAGAAATTAAATAAATATAACAAATTTATTACTTACTAATTCCGTAGATAACAATCGGAAATCATTCAGCGTCGCTATAGCGCGACGAAATTCATAATATACTCACTCATTAACATCAGTTTACTAATTTGAAAATTTTACCCTAACGACAGGGTAGGATGAAAACGTGAATTATGGCAACACTGAGATACTGCATATTTTTAGGTTATACTATTAAAAAATTGCTCAAAATAACTAAAGAAAATGCTAGTAATCTAGTTCAACGTAATTAACATTTGAATCACTTTTTTTCTGATCGCGCAATGTATTTATTACGTATTTATCTGTAGAAAAACATTAAAAAACTCACTCACTTGTGGAAAGTCAATCCTTCGATGTGTTTTTCGCTGTGGCTTCCGCAGCCAAGCACGCTACACCCAACCATACCTCACTAAATAATCTATACTTATAATAAATCTGTAGAGAGGTCAATTCTGTACATTAAATATATTTTCAAAATAACTATCAGGGGGTGATTAGTGATCGATACTGATGCCAAAAATGCAATCAGTAAAATTTTTGTCTGTCTGTCTGTCTGTCCGTCTGTCTGTCTGTCTGTCTGTCTGTCGGTTTGTATGTTCCTTATGGAAACAAAAACTACTCGACGGATTCTAACGAAACTTGGTACAATTATTCTTCATACTCCTGCGCGAGTTTTTGTATACTTTCCAGCAAAGTAGTAAAGGGGAATTTCGGGAAATTTTGGGAAAACGGGAGAAGTTACTCAATTTTATAAGCTTCCGTCGCGTGTGCAGCCTTAATGGTTAAACTTACATAGAAATCATGTATGACGGAAAAATTTTGCATAAAATTATCTAAAAAAAAAATCTAAAACAGTTTATATCTATCTTGTACGGTTGACTCACAAAGACACGTGTAATTCCTGATAGCTTAGCCGTTCGGAACATTCTGATTATATTTGTTTACTCTTACGTTTGTAAACCTCTCACTCATCCCTAATTTAAAAAAGATAACATTATTACCTATTCAATAAAAAAAGAATCATAGAAATCGGTAGACAAACACTGAAATCATACATAAAATAAGCCAGCGCGCCCGTGATCAAAACCAAATCTTTACTAATTTATACATAACATACTAGATGGCGCCAGTAATTGCATCCTACATCACGTAATGATTTATTTTTCAGATTGTTATAAATACTTCAAAGCGTTTTATTCCAAAAATTTGCTATTTAATGGAAATACTGAACCGTTCATTAAAGCGCATTCAAAATCATCAAACTACACTGTTTAGGGAGTGCCATAAATTAAATAAATTGAAAACATTGCGCTGAATTTCACAATGCTTAAGCAGGGACTGAAGAAAGATATTTAAAAAAACAACGCTACCCGTGCGAAGCTGGGACGATCCACTAGTAACTTAATAAATGGAGTCTCTTTTGTCACAATAACAATATACAAATGAATAAAATCTTTCTCAAAATCAAAAGAAAACCAAAATCGCTCACAAGTCGACGCTTTGTTTGTCACAATTTAAAAGTGTGACATCAACAAAACGGGTTACGCGATAGAGATGACAATAAAGATTTGTGTCTCTTTTTAACATATAAGAACTTAAATAAGGGCTTCTCTTTTTAAAATGGATGACGTAACATCGCTCTGTCTATAGTGTTCATAATCAAAGATTCGGAAGATAATTTACGCCAAAAAATCACAGAATTAAAATTTATGTAGGGCATAGATCAGATCAATCAATTAGGGGGGTTTTCAATCTGACAGTTGATCAAGTTTCATTAAAAATTCAACAGATGGTTCAAACTACAGATCCACAATCTTTTCTTGGCCGGCGGCGACTAGGTAGGTAGGTAGTCGCCGCCGGCCAAGAAAAGATTGTGGATCTGTATACCACTAATACTATGTCAAAGTTCGGCCAATCACGTTGACTGACTGAACTGAGTTATTAGCATACAGATCCACAATCTTTTCTTGGCCGGCGGCGACTACTGGTACTACTGTCGCCATTTTGAAATTTCGGCCTGTCATTGTCAGTTAGTTCCATGAAGCTACTAACTAAACAGGAGAGCGTACTTACAAAAATATGGTAAACAAAAATGCAATTTATTTCTATGCAATAAAGTTAATTATCTTTTAAAAACTGTCAAGCAGAGAAACGTCCTAGAACGAGAGCCGTGTGAGAGAGAAGTGTGTCCCGCTCGCGCGGTTGCCAGTCGAGATTAAGTTCAAAGAAAAACAAATTCAAACTCATTTATAGGGAATATTTTATAAAAAGCAGGTTATTAACTGTTCCTTTTTTGTATTTTATTCTTTATTATTATTGTCGCCTTTCGATTTGGAGATAAATAATTGGTTAAGTTTGGCAAAAGGGATATTAATATTTGTCACGGGTATCCCCATCGAAACAAGATAAATGTGGTGTCCACAATTTATCATCTGTTTGAGTGTTTTGGAGCTTTTATCATTTAATTAAGAAAATATAGTGATAAATATGGGTTCATGTTATGGAAAAATAAATAAAATAACCTGTATCATCTCGAACTTTACCACATGAATGCATAAAACGATTTGAATTTGAATATAGCTGTGTGGTGTCGGCTTAGTATAGCACTACCCCATTTCTTCCGGTGGGTGTACGTAAGGGGCGACTTACGGTATTGGGGCTTTTAAGGGATTTTTGGGCAATGCGGTTGAGACCCATCACCAACAACCTTTATTTCACCATCTTTTCCCCACGCAACTTGTAAGTATATAAGTTTACATGCAAGTGAAATAAAATGCTGTGTAGTGACGGCTTTAAATAGCACAAATATTCTGCTACCTGCGTGCTTTGGAAGAGGTAACTGAGGGTTCTGGGTCTTTTGAAGTTTTTTATTAGATACTTTATCATCCTTTTAATACCACCTTCCTTTGCTTACCATCTTTTCGCTACTCAACTTCAAAAAGTGGCTGAGGAAATTTTAATTCTCAAGCACTGGCTACCCATTATTTTATAATCTATTAATTAAGAATAAATATGTATAAAAAACACGTTGATTTACTAAAAACAATGTATATTTGTAAATATAAGTGTTTTTATAATATTTTTTATAATGTATGTATGTAAATATAGCTAATAAATAAAGGAAAGAAAAATTTCGACACAGGTGGGGATCGAACCCGCGACCTCGAGTATACGCCCCCGTCGCTCTGCCAATTGAGCTACCGTGTCAAAGGCTGCATCAGGTCCCCACATGAGGATTTCATGAACAAAAACATTCAAAATATGTAAATATAAGTGTTTTTGTATCCTTTAGAGGAACTCTTATTAAAACACCAACAGATGGTCACCCTACTTAAAACGAGACACAGTTAGATAGTTAGCCATCCTTTTTCAGGACACTTTAGGTCGCCAGCGCGCGTTCCTGTTTAAATAATACTTCCATGGTTAGTTCTCAACTAAATTAAAATTATAGGGTGACCTACGTATATAATAAATTATCACTTTCATTAATATTTTTTGAAGTGGAAACTTTTCTTTAAAGACGATTATTTTTATGATGTATCTTTGCTTATTAATAAACGCTTTTATTTCCAGTATTCAATATAAAAATTTATGATGATTATTATTTATTTTGTTTAATTTTATCTAAGTAGGCTAACACACCGTCCGAAAAGTTGTGCGCGCATGACTATAGCGGTGCGGGTTACGGGAAGTGGGCAAATGCTCCCGAATAAGATTTCACTTCGTATACACTGATGCGTGGGTTCTAATCTTAATGCGGGGATGTACCAATGTGTCATTTCTTAAGGCATAACTGTCTGACGTATATATAAAAATACAAGGCAAATACGACGTGATAGCTTAATGGGTAGAACACCGGTTAACGTGCAAGCGACTAGTGTTCAAATCCAGGATTGGGCCTACACCATTTTTTTAAAGACATATGTGTGGTTAATTTATCACGGTTGTTAACGGTGAGGGAAAACATCGTGAGGAAACCCACATGGCTGAGTTGTACTTAGTCGTGTGACAGTGTATTCGTACAAAACGGCGATAGGATGGCAGCCCCTATCACGTGAGCACACTGTCCATGCAAAACGTGGGTACTCTGAACACCAGGTGACAAAGTCACGTGATGTTCAGAAGCATTAGTACCTCTGCCAAACCCCTTCGGGGGTATTTGGCGTGAACGTTTATATTAAGTCATGTTATATGTTACAAGGCTGTTAACAGCAATAAAAAAGTGCCCATAAATTCACTGACCCAGCAAAATGAAATGACCCAAACGATGTCTGATGTTTAGAATTATTAATTATATATCCTAGATTGTCTTCGTAGATATCATTCTAAGGATCTCTCACACTTGTTAGATTTTGATATAAATGCAATTAAAAGAGTCCCGCACTTTGCGTATTCCAAATGCAATACATCATTTGCCCAGCGACAATATGAGTTCATGGCTCCTTATTTATACCGCCACATTAGGACTATCATCAAAAAGAGATTAGACATTTAAATCATTTTAAATGTAAGGAAATAATATTGGATTGGATTGTTAAGCTAAGTTATGACCAAACAGAAAATATGTTGAGTATTTGTAAATAACATTGTATTATTATTACCTATACATACACACCCACTTTTTCACTAAACCACCCACCTACATACATTCTCTCCCACTCAAACAAACACACACACACACACACACACACACACACACTCACACATCCATAAGCTAGTTATGTAAAAATATAATAGATTAATTTCTAATGATTGTTTCTTTGTATACTTAACTTAGTAAATATATGTAAATATGTACCACATAGTGAAGATCTTGATTATATTGGAACATGTTAATTAATAACTATACCATATGGGAATACTGTCTCTCACACTACGGGCAACCCTTTTGAGAGACAGGTTCATAATATATTGTAATATGTTCTGATGAGCCAATAAATGTTTTTTTTTTCTGTGCCACCTTTTTAGGGGATCTATGTGTGAATATGAAATGTAAAATATAATTAGCTTACATTAAAACGAACTTGTTGTTGTAAGGAATAAGAAACTCCTCAGCCACTTTTGGAAAGTTGAGTGGGGTAAAGATGGTAAAATAAAGGTTATTGGTGATGGGTCTCCAACCGCATCGCCCAAAAATCTCTTAAAAGCCCCAATACCGTTAGTCGCCTCTTACGTACACCCACCGGCAGAAATGGGGTAGTGCTATTCTAAGCCGACACTACACAGCAACTAGTTATTAATTAAATGAATATTATATAAATTCTTTTGTTAAGACACTTCAATACATAAATAAATTAGCCTGTATCATGTTAAATTATTTCCCTCATAATGGTTAATTTTTATTTACTGGCAATACTAATATCGATGACAGCGACGCCCTTACCGGCCAAGAAAAGATTGTGGACCTGTAGATATAGAAGCCCTAGATCGGAAGTAATCTCAGACCAACTACCTAGAGACAGATAACGCGCGTGGCACCCTATATGTCTTTCTTTCGCACAATCGGTGTTGACACAAAAACAATTTTACCATGCTTGTGGTATTTTTTGTAAGGCTTTTCCCATGCTTTCAATAACAGCAAATATATTATGTTACCTAACATATATGGCAAATATCCTCAAATAATAAGTTTCTAAATGGATAAATTATAAGGAAAAAAAACCTAAAATAATAACAAAAAGAAAATTATTAGTATGAACAAAATACATATTAACAATGACTTATCAATAAATAGACAGCAATCACTCCATGGATGGGTACTCGGTGGGAATAAAAATGTAGTTTAAAAATCATACTAATAGGGTAATAAATCAATAATGTTTTTGTTAAAATAAAACAACTCTTAATTAAATGTTTATAATAGGCTGTGTAGTGTCGGCATAGAATAGCACTACCCCATCTCTTCCCGTGGGTGTTTCGTAAGAGTCGACTAAGGGATCAGGGCTTTTACCATCTTCGCCCTTACACCAATCCAAAGTCTGCCGTGCTGATGGATGCGTGGCCAGGGGTGAGCCTGGTCGATAGCGTGCCGCCGTCCCGGAGCCTGGTGAACTCTGGGTACTAAATAACCTTGCTTTGTCAAGCGGGGCTCTGACAAAGTGGACAGAATAATTCCCTAGCTACTCGTGGGAATCACATGTGTTCGAGGAATAATAAACACGGAGACGGCGATAGAGCTCGCCACTTATCACGTCATAGATTCTCATTGGGCGAAAAGTGGGCTGACGAGACCCGCTTTAGTACGTTGAATGTTTGCGGAGGGATGTTAGAAAAGTTAGATGAAGTATGTCTGGTAATGAAAGAAAAGAATTTAGATTTGTTGTGGGTAAATGAGACGAAGTGTAAGGGAAAAGAGGTCTCGCAACTTGGATCAATTACTGCCATCTGGTCGGGGGTATACCCTAATATCAGAGCTTGCCAAGGAGTGGGACTTCTTATGTCTGAAAGGATGGTTCAAAGTATGTCAGAGCATGAGTGTGTGAGTCCAAGGCTCCCCTGGGTTAAGTTAAAAGTCGGGCTGGTCCGGCTACCTGTAATATGCGTCTATGCGCCGGACATGTCAAAATCTTTAACCGAGAGGGAGGAGTTCTGGAATTTACTAGGTGATATAGTGAATGGGTGTGATTTGAATGAAAGGATAATAATGTTAGGAGATTTTAATGGTTGGGTTGGTGTGACACGCAACGGTTGTGAAAGAGTATTAGGTAAATTTGGGGATAATAGAGTGAATAAAAATGGTGATAAATTGATTGAAGTATGTTTGGAGAGAAATCTTTGTGTTACTAACACTTTGTTTAAACACAAAGATATCCACATGTATACAAGGCAGCGAGGAAGCGAGAGAAATAGGAGGAATATGGAAATAGAAGATGCTTGGAATGTGCTCAAATCTGCGGTAATTGACTGATGGAACAAGAATAAAAAGAGTATGGAAGGAATATTTTGAGGGTCTCTTTGAAAAAGAGGATGATCCCATTACTTCAGCAATTGATAGCGATGTTAATTGTGACGAGGTAATGGGTGACGTGTCTGAAAGTATGATAAGTATGGAAGAAATTGTAAAAGCGATGAAAAGTATGAAACTAGGAAAAGCGGCAGGATATGATAGGATATGTGTCGAAATGCTGAGGGCTGGTAAAGGGTTAGTGGCTTCTTGGCTGTTCTTCCTTTTTCAGAAGTGTTGGGCACTTGGCAAAGTACCAAAAGATTGGTGTAGAGCCGTGATTGTGCCCCTATATAAAGGGAAAGGGTCACGCCAAGAAGCAAAAAACTACCGTGGTATCAGTCTACTCAGTGTTGTCGGCAAATTGTATGCGAAAGTTCTGATCGAAAGGGTGATGAAAGAAACGGATGAAAAAATTTGGGATGTACAAGCAGGATTTAGGAAGGGAATGGGATGTATGAATCAAGTCTTCTCCTTAAGGTGCATCACAGAGAAATTTTTGGCAAAAAACCAAAAAGTGTATTGCACCTTCATTGATTTGGAGAAAGCGTATGATAGGGTAGTAAGAAAGTATTTGTGGAAGGTGTTGTCTAAGTTCGGTTTGGGGAGCCAACTTATACGTGCATTGGTGTCACTCTATGAGGATTCCAATGCATGTGTGAGAGTAAACGGAGAAGACACGGACTGGTTTGAGATCTCTAGGGGTGTTTGACAGGGTTGTGTGGCTTCTCCGTGGCTCTTCAATTTGTTCATGGACGACTGTTTGAAAGAACTGCGCGAAAGTGATTATGGACTGAAAATGAGAGGGTTCATCATTAAACAAGTGAAAGAATTTGTATATCTGGGGAGTTTGTTTACTAGGGATGGAAAATGTGAGGAAGATATCGAAAGGAGAGTTAAAAAGGGAAACGCGGTGAATGGAGCCATGAACAGTCTGATGTTGAGCCAGTCGTTGTCAGAAAAGGCTCGAATGGCTGTGCATAATGCTGTTCTGGTTCCCACGCTGATGTATGGTAGTGAATGTTGGGCATGGCAGAAGAAGCATGAAAGTAGAGTTAATGCAGTGGAAATGAGATCCCTCAGAAGTATATGTAATGTAAGGCTGTGTGATAGAGTGAGAAATACTGTGATCCGTGAACGAGTAGGTTTGAAAGATGACGTAGTATGCAAGATAGAAAAAGGAATGTTGAGGTGGTTTGGGCACATAGAGAGGATGGATGAAAATAAAGTAGCGAAAGAGATATATAGAGCCAATGTGGATGGGAATGTTAGTAGAGGACGGCCTCGTAAAACGTTTCTGGACCAGATAGAAAACGTTCTTATAAAGGCGGGGGTCCGAAGTGAGAAGAATAAAAGAGCATGTATGAGAAGGATAATGAATGTAAGGGAAGCAAGAGAGGTTTGTCAAGATCGTACTAAGTGGCGATCGATAGTCTCTGCCTACCCAAATGGGAATAATGGGCGTGAGTATAAGTAAGTAAGTAAGTAAGTAAGTAATAATCGTTATTTTAATACACGTTGCCTTAATCAACTTCAACATAGTTTAAATCAACTATCAAAGTTACTGTCTTTTGATCATTTTTTTTTTATTTGTTTCGAATCCTTTCCTCGTCCATAGTAATGGTCTTATTGACGTGATGAATTCTTACTTTTATAAGATTATTGAGATTTTGAAGTGCGCAACACCATTGTTTTTGGTTGTTGAACGTTATGTTTAAAATTAAATCAAAAACACAGGTAAAACGTATTAATAACAGCATATCTTCTGTTGTAAATCTAATAAGTTCATAAACTGTAAATATATCCCGATATTTCTTTGATACGCCACTATGAAGTGATTCATCTGGGGCTTTTTACTCGCTTCTATAACTGCAGTCCAAAACTTTGCATCCGCCCATTTTTACAGCACAAACACACAAACAAGGCCTCTGTCCTAAGCAAAATCACTTCCTACGAGTCCAAAATATGATTTGTTGCACGTATTTGAACAAAATAATTTTAAATTGTCAAAGGTAAACAAAGAGTTTATTATTCTCACACCCGTCCTAAACAGAGAGCAAGAGTGTGTGTCCCGCACGCACAGTTGCCACGTACATAGATTGGCAATACAAAGAAAGAAGGCGTACGAGACCAAAAAAATAATAGAACTATGGCGGATCTCATACTAGCCCTATTAAAATTGGTAAAAATTCACGTATTTGTTATGTTCGTTAATTTGTAAACTTTACAATAATTGTAATATTATGATGATAGAAGATATTTTTATCATATATTTGCTAACTTTGGGTTAAGATCTAAAATAAAGCATATAGACTGGTAATTATTACGGTCTTAACATAATGTTAGTGGACATGAGTGGCTAAAAAGTTTAACTTGCCAAAGAATATGTATTTGATTTAGATTCTGTGCTGTTGATTATTAATAACTTTATAAAAAAATACGAAAGTTAAGACTTAAATGACAAAATTGACGAAAACAGACCATTATTTCCGTTCATGTTTGATACCAAAACCGTTGCATGTAGTAGTGTTGCCGGATAATCGATTATAGATTAATCGATTGTGTTCACCCAAAATAATCTAATAATCGATAGTATTATCGATACTATCGATTATATCGATAAATAGAGTATAATCTAATCACGATATAATCGATTAATCGATCATAATTGTAAATTTTTCACACTGTGATAAAAATACAATAAATAAAAGTATAGACGATTTTATGATAGATTAATCGATACATACATATACTCACAGCTATAATTCCTTAGAAGGGGTAGCCAGAGCCAAGTAATTATAAATTCTATGGCCACTTTTGGTGGTTGGGTGGGGAAAAGATGGTAAAATAAAGGTTTTTGGTGATGGGTCTCCAACCGCATCGCCCAAAAATCCAATAAAAAGCCCCAATACCCTTAGTCGCCTCTTACGACACCCGTGGGTAGAAAGGGGTAGCGACATTCTAAGCCGGCACTACACGGCTACTATTCGATAGTACATAATAATCGATATAATCAATACATACATAAATACATAAACAATAGTAAAGATTATATTTATATATTATATAATATTTCATATGTATTTTTATCACAGTGTAAAAAATTTACAATTATAATCGATTAATCGACTATTAGATTATATTACAATAACGATATAATCGATTAAAAAAATATAATCTAATAATCGATTATATTACAATTATTATCGATTAATCGATTATTAGATTATTTGGGCCCCATATGCATAATCGATTAATAATCGATATACAATCGATTATCCAGCAACACTAGCATGTAGGCCGTTATCCTGTCCGTAAGAGGTTCTGCCTTTGTTGACGTTTATGCTATGATATTTGTCACTTACTGCCGATCTAGGGAACGGGAACATCCACGCGGCACAAAAGACCAGGCTCGGCACGCGCGGGATGGGCGTCGGGGTTGCCCCCATGGCCCAGCTTCGTCACGGGGGGGAACGTCCCCCCCGGTCATTGGGCACCTCCCCAGGCGATGGAGGGGAGAGAGGGGGTGTCGTAAGAGGGGTGGCTATCCCCATTTCTGGGGATTAGCCACTACGGAGTGTGAGGGAGGGTGAGGATGCGTGTTACGCACCTCACCCTCGGGACCGATGTCGGGGCGGTGGGCACTGGAAGAGGCGTGTAGCGGGGCGATTCCGCGGAGGTGCTCGTGGTGACAGTTGTCCGCCTGGTCGAACAAACGACGGGCCAACCCCACCACGAATTCCTCCACGGTTTCGACCCGGAGATCCCGGTGTATCGTGCTATTACGCACGTACCGCCCGGCTTTCACCAATTGGCGGAGCACCGTGTTCTGGACCCTCTGCAAGCGTAGCTTGTTCTGGGCGGAGAGTAGGCCATACCAGGCCGGCGGGCGCCGCGTAGGTCAGGCGGGAGCGTATATACATTTTGTATTTACGCAGTTTGGCAGTGGCAGGCCCGATTCGAGCACCGGCCGCAAAACCGACCGGGTCCCGAGGGCTCTATGGCGGACATGGAATGAGTAGGTGAGAAGCCCTCGCGCTGCGTCCGTTAGTGCATACACACGGCAGGTACGCGGCGCCTCGGCTAACTCGGTTGCACGATGGCACGCGCACGCTAGCGACGCGTACGCGCTTCTCTCACTACGACTATGCCACATTATGTATATGGATATGGAACAGTGTGAGCGAGAAGCGCGGATTGCCGATCTAGGGCTTCTATATCTATGGGAAGGGAATAACCATGGAAGTATAATTTAAACAGGAACACGCTCTGGCGACCTAAAGTGTCCTGAAAAAGGATGGCTAACTAGCTAACTGTGTCTCGTTTTAAGTAGGGTGACCATCTGTTGGTGTTTTAATAAGAGTTCCTCTAAAGGATACAAAAACACTTATATTTACATATTTTGAATGTTTTTGTTCATGAAAACCTCATGTGGGGACCTGATGCACTCGCAGCCTTTGACACGGTAGCTCAATTGGCAGAGCGACGGGGGCGTATACCCGAGGTCGCGGGTTCGATCCCCACCTGTGTCGAAATTTTTCTTTCCTTTATTTATCCTTTATTTATTAGTTATATTTACATACATACATTATAAAAAAATATATTATAAAAACACTTATATTTACATATATACATTTTTTTTGGTAAATCAACGTGTTTTTTATACATATTTATTCTTAATTAATAGATTATAAAAAAAATGGGTAGCCAGTGCTTGAGAATTAAAATAAAATTTCCTCAGCCACTTTTTTAGCAAAACCAAATTCAAATCGTTTAATGCATTCATGTGGTAAAGTTCGAGATGATACAGGTTATTTTATTTATTGTTTCATAACATGAACCCATATTTATCACTATTAAATGATAAAAGCTCCAAAACACTCAAACAGATGATAAATTGTGGACACCACATTTATCTTGTTTCGATGGGGATACCCGTGACAAATATTAATATCCCTTTTGCCAAACTTAACCAATTGAAGGGGTCCCCCGAATAACGTTGTAACAATCTTTTTTTTTTAAATCGATTTTTTGACGGAAAAACGTTTTATACAGCCTAATGGACAGGCCAAGCATTAAAAAAAACATGTTTTTATTTTGCTACTTATAACGTTATTCGGGGGAGCCCTTCAATTATTTATCTCCAAATCGATAGGCGACAATAATAATTAAAATAAAATACAAAAAAGGAACAGTTATTAACCTGCTTTTTATAAAATACTCCCTATAAATAAGTTTAATTTGTTTTTCTTTGAACTTAATCTCGACTGGCAACCGTACGAGCGGGACACACTTCTCTCTCACACGGCTCTTGTTCTAGGACGTTTCTCTGCTTGACAGTCTTTAAAACATAATTAACTTTATAGCATGGTAATAAATTGCATTTTTGTTTACCATATTTTTGTGAGTACGCTCTCCTGTTTAGTTAGTAGCTTCATGGGAATAACAAAAAATAAAAAAAAAAACGTTGATTGTGTTTGTGTATTTATTTATTTATTTTATTTTTTTATCACGTAGTATTAAGTAGTTTGTGCTAATATCTTGTAAAATTAAAATTAAGATGAAGTTCGTCATCTAATGACATAAAAGTAATACCAATTATAATAAACTACATCGAATGGAACTGATAAACTAATTTTAGTGATAAGACTCAATTCTACAACTTTGAATATCACCGTCATCGTCGTAGCTAATATTAAATGCGCAAATGGCTCTACAATTAAACCCGGTAACTTTTAAAATAAATGATTTGGAATGTAACTAAGGTATAATAAGGACAAAAAAAACATTTTTTTATTTACTGATGATTTGATGAATGTTACAGGAACATCCGAGAAATCTAATTCCTGAACTATGCAGACAGTTTTATAACCTCGGTTGGGTCACCGGTACTGGCGGTGGCATTTCTATAAGAGATGGGTACGTTTAAGTTATTAATAGTATAACAAACGAGTAGTACAATAACGCTTGTATAGTTGAAATGGTGCAAAAATGTAGTATCTTAATCATGTTGAGTTATATGTTACTTATCTTTTAGATTAGCTGTGTTCTATTGTGTCTATTGAGTATTTGTATTCGGAACTTTTACGCCAATCACCGAAGGGGTGGCCGAGGTACTGATGCTTGTTAAGATCAAGTGGCATTATTGTCACCTGGTGTTCAGAGTACCCATGTGATAAGGGGCAGACCTGTTGCGGTATTGTGTGAATACACTGTCACATAGCTAAGTCCATCTTAGCCAATGTTTTGCCTCACTATTTTCAAATATGTTTAATACCTGGACACATGGCTTTAGGAAAGTGCTTTGTGTGAGGATTTAAAACTACACCCTTCTGCATTTCAGGTTAAAATTGGATCTATTTTTATAAATAGTTGATTAGGTAAACAAAATTATGATGCCTTGAAATTGCCCTACAACAAGTTATTGAGTATTGAGCGAGCTATTGAGAGCTATTGAGATCTTGCACTAGCTTGAGAATAAGAACTAAAATAATTACAAAAATTATGAACCATTTGGATATTTTAAAATGCTCACTTTTTGCCTGATAATATACCACTGTATGAAGAAAATATTTTGTTCCTGTATAATTGACAGGTTCATCTTGGTAAACTGACAACTATCCTGTCTCCTTACATAACCAATTCAAACATATTTATCAGTGAAATGTAGATTTGCTTATACTAAGGATCACCCCAATGGGATCTTCAAGAATATTTTGTATAAATATTTCATTGGTTCAATGTACCAATACATTCATATTTATATTTTTTTAATGAATATATTATAGTTTGCTATTTAAATTAGTAGTTTGGTACTTAAAGAACAACAAAAGACAACAGTGATAGCAGGCAGGCTTGGGTTCAAATCCCAGGTCGAACCTACACCAATTTGTCTTTTCTAAAAACATAATGTGTGTTTGATTTATCATGTTTGTTAATGGTGAGGGAACACATCTTGAGGAAACTCACATAGCTAAGTTGGTCTTGGTCATGTGTTTATTCGTACAAACCAGCGAAAGGCCTACTCCCTATCACTATACAAGATAAATGTGGTTACTCTTAACACCAGGTGATATGTCACATGACCTCTGCTAACCCCTTTGGGGATACAAGGCCTCTCCTCTAATTGCTGTACCCAACTGGGTCCACAATGCTGTAACATAATTACATACTTACCATCTAAGAAAACCATTTTGGAATGCAATAAATCTATTGAGTATTGAAAATTTGAGTCTTTGAGTACTTAAAGAAAAATCTGAATTTAATTAAATACATTTATGTTTGACTCATGCTTATCTAGTTTTTAGTCTTTGACAAAATTACAGTCTTACTTAAATAAAATATTTGATTCTAGCAACAAAATATACATTGCACCTTCTGGAGTTCAAAAAGAGAGAATGAAACCAGATGATTTATTTGTTCAAAATATTGATGATGTTGATTTGGAATTACCACCACCAGAAAAAAAGTAAGTACATATTTCTGACCCTCTATTAAAGAACTGCAATAGAAGAGTTAATAGAAACTTCTTTCCAAATCTAATTATCTTACTAAGTGCTCTTTAAATGCTGCTCACCTCAGCTAAACGAAATAGATTGAGGAATGCATGCCTCTCTGAAGGAACATCAGTCTTCATCTCATGTTGTTAAATTGCTAGCCACACTGCAGCATACTTGTTCATATGAATCTGCTTGCTGTCTGTGTGAAATGTTGATACTCCATAGACTACATCTCTGTTTCAACAATATTATTTCTCACAATGGGATAATGTTCTGTTTACAAAATCCGAAAAATAAAAATAATAATATTTTTGTGTAACTCTACTAACTATGTAACACATAGTGCATCAGGGTTTCATAAAATAATTTTGACTCTTTTAGCACATTATTCTTATATAAGAAGTCACTGAGATAATTTCTTTTCTGAAGGTTTAGCTACTCTTTTTTGGGACAAATAATATAATACAATTCCTTTCTTAACTGTAGATACGTGCTTATTGCATTTTAACAAAGTATTATTATTTGTGACTATTTGGTTTGATTATTTTCTTATATTTTGTGTGTACTGAAAAAGGTATAAAAATAATTGTAGTTTAATAATTTTACAAGGGTTTGGCAGCTTGTTAAACATTGTGAGTTAACCAACATTCCTACAAAGTGGGGATAAACCTGTCCCTATCACATGAATGCTCTGTCCCATCAAGTCATGGTAATTTAGAACACCAGTTGGCTTAAATGACATAGGTGTTTAGAATGCCATATAAATGATGAAATGAGGTCATCAATAACCTCTGATAACTGGAGTAATACTTATTTCCAATTGTTTTAACTCTTTTTGTCTATACAATTTCAGGTTAAAGAAAAGCCAGTGCACTCCTTTATTCATGATTGCATACAAGGTGTATAATGCCGGTGCAGTCATACATACTCACTCTCCTCACGCAGTTAGGTGTACATTGCTGTGGCCTGGAAAAGAGTTCAGGATTACTCATCAGGAAATGATCAAGGTAATATCTGTTTACTATTTGGTTCCCAGGGTATTCATAGAATCTCGTAGTGTCGGCTTAGCATAGCTCTACCCCATTTTTTTCCGTCGGTGGTTTACGGGGCGACTAATGTATCGGGCTTTTAAAAAAGTGGTTGGGCGATGTGGTTGGACACCTATCATCAAAATCTTTTTAATTTTATTCTATTCTATGGTAAAAGCTTTGCAGGTTACAATTGCAGGTTCGTATTGAGATATTACTACTTTGAGTTTAATATTCACTGCTAAGATAGTAGTTAACCAACGATGACTTAACATAAATATCACACCAATTATTTTAGGACGACGCGATAGCTCAGTTATACACCACTGGAACACCGCTTATCGTGCAAACGCTGGTGTTCCAATACCAGGTCAAGCCTACACCAATTTGTCTTTTCTAAAGACATATGTGTGGTTAATTTATCATGGTTGTTAATGGTGAGGGAAAACATCGTGAGGAATCCCACATGGCTGAGTTGTACTTAGTCATGTGACAGTGCATTCGTACAAAACGGCGATACGCCTGCCCCATATCAAGTGAGTACACTGTCTGAGCAAAATGTGGGTACTCTGAACACCAAGTGAGAATGTCACGTGATGTCACTCGTAGAGGATCCCACAACAAAATAGAAGGACCAGAACCAATTCTACCAATTCCCTTCAACCAATACCGCACCTGGTTGAGGCAACGCACACAAGAACAACACAACTCTCGCTGGCGTGAAATGACTGAATGCCGCCAGTCAAATCCAGAATCCAGAATCATCCAAGCTGCCCAGGCCATAAAAGCAAGAAAAATCTCAGAAATGACCATAAAAATTATATCGGACAGCACTTCTGTCCTGCAAGCCCTCAATCGAAGCGAATACACTTCAGGTCTAGTCCTGGAATGTCACCAAGCCTTAGAAGAAGTGGCGCACGACAACAATATTATCCTGCAATGGATAAAAGGCCATAGTGGGTCCTTAGGCAATGATGCGGCTGATGAGCTGGCTAGAGGGGGATCGGCTATGTCTCTGTACGGACCCGAACCCATAATACCTCTTCCATTCAATCAGCTGCGCACGTGGCTAAGGGAACGCACACAAACCCTAGCAAGCGCGTGTTGGCAAGGCACGCCTGGCTGCAGACAGTCTAAAGAGGCAATGCCAACTCTTAGGAAAAATCTGACCAGATATGCCTTACGCCTTAGCAGACCAAATCTACGAACTCTAGTGGGTGTTATCACAGGGCACTATGCCCTAAACAAACACTTCCACACTCTAGGCATCACCGACAGCCCTCTGTGCCGTGCGTGCATGGAGGCGGACGAAACGGTCACTCATGTGCTCCAGGAATGCAACGGAGTAACCGATATCCGAAATAACACCATCGGATCCAAAAAGTCGCTACCAGAGGCAATGGCTGACCTGGATAAGCTTTTGTCCTTCTGGTCTGAATTAGGTTGGGAAACTTAAACGGCCAAATGGCCCACGTACAATGGCCCACCTCGTAGCTGGGTTAAGTGCGGAAACCCGAGGCGGTTAGCGCCCAACAATAATAATAAATGCCGCCAGTCAAAAGAAGCGATGCCGGACATAGATAAAAGACTAACAAGACGACTACTTCAACTAAACAGGAGAAGCCTAAGAATGATAACAGGAATCATCACTGGTCACTGCTCATTGAACAAACACTTTCACAACATCGGTATAACGGATAGCCCTCTGTGCAGAGCATGCATGGAGGCCGAGGAGACAGTAAATCATGTCATGTTTGAGTGCCAGGCTCTAAACAGCCCGTACTCAAAAGATAGGACAAGAACAGGTAGTACAAAAAACTTTTTAAAAGACTTAGGACAACTCGAAAGATTTTGGACAGAGTTAGGGTGGATTGAGTGAGACGGCCAGGGCCCACGTAAAAAAGTTCCATTAGGGAGCTATGTGCGGAAACCAAACTACTAATCTATCTATCTATCTTGATGATTTATTCACAAAAACTATTCTATCTAGAAGTTGTTTATTTGATTAGTAATAACCCATACAATTCAAATTGTGGAATATTTTACAAACCCCTGTTTTAAGAGTTTTTTTGTCTTAAAGTCATACACTCGTTACATCTTGCCTTTTCCGTTCTGCTAAACTCATGAATTTATTCAATGAAATCAAAATAGAAGTCTAAAAACCAATACCTTATTTTCAGGGTATAAAAGACTACAAAGCAAACCGTTTCCTCCGCTACGATGAAACTCTAGTGGTCCCAATAATAGAAAACACCCCATTTGAAAGAGATCTGGCTGGTTCACTGTCTGCGGCTGTAGAACAATACCCTGGCACTAGTGCCGTACTTGTGAGAAGACATGGGGTCTATGTATGGGGAGATTCGTGGCAACAGGCTAAGACTATGTAAGTTCTATTTTGTAATATCTAGAATTTTGAATAACGTGTGAGTAAAACTGGTAAATATTCAGTTGGTTTTGATGAAAAGAGGTATACATCAGTTTTTTCATTACACTGACAACAGGCTAAGACTATAAGTTCTATTTTGTAATATCTAGAATTTCGAATAACATGTGAGTAAAACTGGTAAAGTTTTGATGAAAGAAGTTATGAGACAGATGTCACATCATTTTGATAAAGTCAAATATGTCGGTTTTTAAACGTTGAAATTCCTTAGCCACTTTTGGTATTTGAGTGGGGAAAATAATGTAACTAGAAAAATGGTTGGTGATGGATCTTCAGCCTCGTCTTGAAACAATCAATCATACAGACCATAACCCCAGTCGTGTTTGCTTAACGAGTCTGCCCCAACATAGGCCCTGTCCAACAACATAAAAAAAGGACAAAAAATTCTGCATAGGGTTTCCTTATTAAGTCTAAATATTGAATTATTGGTCTTCATTTCGATTATTTAAAGTGATTCAACTAGTTGCATTGTCTGTATTTACTAGTGATGCAACGGAACTGGCATAACGGAAGCAGAAACGGAAACAGATGTCGAAAGTAAATCTTAACGGAAGCGGAAACGGAAGCGGAAGCGGAAACGGAAGCATTAACACTATGAAAAAAAGATCAATTTTACATTAAAAAAAAATATTTTATTAAATTTGTACTTTAATAGTCAAAATTAAACAGCGGCAAGTTATATTTAATAAAGAGTAACTTGGCCGCTTTTTCACCTTTCAGTCTATTTCTATGTTCTTCATATATTGAACCAGCTCCGCTAAACAATTGCTCGCTGGCTACACTGCTGGGGGGAGCTGATAAGTATTGGCGAACTATTGGCAAAATATGGGGGTATTTGTGCGCATTTCCATTCCACCACATAAGAGGATCCTCATGAAGAGGTAGTCTTTTTTCTTTCTTGTACTCCCGAAGGTGTGACTGTATCTTTAAAAGTAAGTAGTCACCATCGTTAGCTGTAGAAGAGTCCTCTTCCTGGTCTTTATTTACATTTAACATCGATTCCAATATTTGCAATGATGCTGATGATTTGGAAGTAGAAGGCTGCACTTCAATGTCTTCAATTGCAATTTGAGTTCGGCTTTTTTTGGGGGAAGGTTCGCAGTCATCATCTTGGATGGAATTGGATTGTCTGGTTCTAATAGTGTTAATCATCATATTAAGTAATTTAGATTCAACCTGCTCTGCAATGACGCTGGTGAAAAAATGCGCTTTGTATCGCGGATCCAAATACGTCGCAATAGTGTATTTGTCGTCTTCAACCAGGTTCCCAAATCTTACACTTGAATTCAATTCATCGCGTAATTTTGTTATAAAATTTATGAATTGTTCTGAAATATTAGGTTTCGTCTCTTCTTGGTGTAACGTGGTCTTAAGAACTTGAATTAATGGTAAGACTGATGAAATACTGATTTGAGAACTACTTAGATTTCTTGTTATTTCTTCAAATGGCTGCATCAATTTCACAAATTTTTGAATTTTCATCCAGTCTTCGGGGGATATCATGGCGATAGGATTGGCGCTTAGGTACAAGACGAGCGAATCTTTGAGTTTTGAAAACCTTTCCATCATGTAGAATGTGCTGTTCCATCTGAAATTAAATCAAATCAAATGAATTTTATTTGCTAGAAATATGATAAATAAATAGATGGTCACAGAAAATAAAATATTACATATTTCACCTAATGATGGCTTGCAAAAATTTATACAAAATAAAATGTCAAAATATTAGTTTATTTCAAAATATCTATACAAAAATTACCTAATCTTAAAAATATATTTATTTATAAGTACAATCAAAAAACTCCTTTATCACATAAAAACATTTGCTTACAAGGTAATTATATAATTTACCAGCTGACCCCGCGCGTTAAGCGTCGCTTTACCTAATAACGCGGTACGTACCGCGTAATATATAATATATACCCTACAACCTTCCTTGATAAATGGGTTAAGAATTTAAGAATTAACACAGTAGTGAAGGATTTTTTCAAATCGGACCAGTACCAGTAGTTTCTAAAATTAGCGATTACGATTCATCGTTTAGTAATTTAATAGGTATTTATTTATATTTACCTTGTAGGACAATCCTGAATGACAGAAAGAGGAGACTGATTAAGGCGTTCCTTTTGAATTTTTGTTAACTCTGCCAGTGCGACCAAGGAATGATTGAAATGGGTGGCAATTTTTTTCAATTTAGCAATAAGTTGTAGGAGCCACTCTTGAGATTCAACACCTGCTCGTATGCACAGCTGAATTTGGTGTATTGCGCAACTGATATCTTCAAAGCCTGACAACTGCATTGCTCTAACCATGTTGGATCCACGATCACGAACCATGCAGTGAACTTTTTGGCGATCAATTCCCCATTCTTCCAGAATCGCTTGAAACTTTGTTGATATAATGGTGCCCGTATGACGTTCATCCATGACTTCACATTTCAAAATTATAGTCTTTTTGCGAAAGTCCTTTGAGATCCCATGAGCAGTTAAACTAAGCAACGAAACAGCAGAATGAAGTTCCGACCATATGTCGCTTGTAAAAGATAACTTGTCAAATTCTTCAAGTAAATCTTTGGTTTTCTTTGCTAACTTATTGTACAAATTGTCGCACACATAGGAAGTAAAAAAATCACGGCCTCTTAACTTGTACTTTGGAAGAGCAGCTTGCATTACTCTACGAAACCCTATACCTTCGACAAAATGAAAGGGTAAGTTCTGAAGGGCAATCATTTCAGCAATCCTACGGTCCATTTCTTGAGATTTGTGATGCGATGAATCCCAATAATCCTTTACTTGTAGACTTTGTTGTAATGTTAGTTGTCTTTTAGCGTTTTCGGCTGGAGTTAACGTAACCTACAACAACATAAATTGGTAACGATTACTTCACGAAATAAAACACGTATCCATAATAATATTTGACCACTAGGGCACGCACGACCTCACTTACTCAAAGTCGGTAAAGTAAGTTGTAAATAAATATTAACTTACCATTTGTTTTTTTGTCTGCGATAAAAGTTTGACAGAATCATTTAACTTCTCAAACTCTGCAAACCGTTCGGCATGAATTGATTTTAGGTGACTCTTTAAAGCTGTAGTTGTGCGGCCTTTTCGCGAATACACTTTTTCACAAAGTTTGCATTTGGCACTTGAGTCGTCGATTTCATCAAAATAGTTCCAAATGGGACTTGTTTTTGGTTTCATAATTGCACTCTTATTGCACTAAATACAACTAGGTATTAAACAAACAATAACAGAAGAAAAAACAACTGAAAATGTCACTACTTAAAGTCACGGGGCGCGGAAATGTGGATAGTAAACGAAATAACTAAAAACAATAAATAAACTCGGCGTGACACGTTTGTCGTTTCGTTTGATTACCGCCCGCCCCTCCTTCGCAAAATACGCGGAAAGGATTCGGCAATTATCGGCAGCACACGCGCCTGGACGCTCGACATCGTCGCTCGTGTACAACTGTCCACGCGCGGCCCCCGCAACCACCCCCGCCGTGCCGCCGTCGCGTCTACTGCTCCGTTAAGACTTCTGTTATCAAGTTTGCGGAACCAGAAGCAGAAACAGAAGTGAAAAAACATGCGGAACTTCTGCAGTTGCGGAAGCGGAAGCAGAGTTCTGTTGCAACACTAGTATTTACTAGTTGATTGAAGAGTAAATATGTCGCTGTGACTGGCTAGCTTTCCGAAATTTTCACGATCAAAATCATAAAAACAAAATACATCGATTTTTTTTAATAAAAGTCAATGTAATAGCACAGCTTTTTTTACTGGGAGTCCATATATTGTCATGATTTTTTGGAATATATTTACGCATATTACATACATACATTAATATACCTCCGGGTATAAATCCGTAGAAGGAGAAGCCTCGTAATAATAAATTAATCAGACATTCTGGAAGATGTGTGGGTCGGTCTCCAAACCCATACATACATACATACATATACTCACGCCGTTAATTCCCATTGGGGTAGGCAGAGACTATCGATCGCCACTTCGTACGATCCTGACAAACCTCTCTTGCTTCGTCTCTCTCGGTCTCCAAACCCATCACCCAAAAATCACCTAAAAAGCCCAAATACACTTAGATGCTTCTTATAAACACCTACGGGTATTAAATAGGTTAGCGCTATTCTATGCCGATACAACACAGCTATTGCATATACAGCAGATTACAAGTTTGGTGTCTACGCTTTGTTTTTTACAATCTATTCCCCACTTAACTTCCAAAAGTCTCTAAGGATTTTCTTATTCTGAAGCTCTGGCTACCCCTGCTAAGGATTTATAGCCGTGAGTATATACTCAACCACTTTTGAAAGTTGCATAGGGAAAAGATGACTGACTACGAATCTCACACGCATGTATAATTATAATAAGTTCAAATATTTTCAGTAGGTACTTTTAGAATATGCTCTTATAATACATATACTGGGTTATTCCTATCTGCCACCGTACAGCTGCGCCCATAAGTTGTCTGCGCGGAAAAGACTATCGATTGCTACTTTGTAAGATACTGACAAACCTCTCTAGCATCATTTACATCCATAAATACTTTATACATATCCTTTTATTCTTCATACTTTGGGCTCATGTATTTTTGAGCACATTTTCAATTAGATCTAAATATGCCCTCTGAGGTCGAACAACCAGTGAGTAAGTATTAAGTTCTTTCAATTGGGTTGATTTTCAGCATTCTTCAATATCAGAATTTTAGCCACACAAACAATAATTGAACGACCCTTTGCCTATCATCGATAGAAGACAACTAATTTGAACTTGATGGTCCGACAAAAACGGTTATATGTTATATATGTATATATATATATATATATATATATATATATATATATTTTCCCACCATATTGAAATGGGTCTCTAATCTCAATGAAAGTATCTTTGCAAAGCTTTGCTCTTGACTCATTTTAACAGCTGTTAAATTCATCTTTAAAATGCGTCGGTGTAGCTACGGAGAAAACAAAAACTCTATTGTTACACTATTGTAGTTCGAGTCCTATCTAATATGTGAAACGTGTGTCACATTTAGTACGTCTTATGTTTATAGTGTGGGAACAGCAAAGATATACTGGCCAGTACACCCTGCTGTGTACCAACATAGAATTTGTATTTATGTTTGGCTAGAGAAACATTTCGATACCGCGATGTACGATTTTTTATTACGCTACTAGTGTGCGAGTGAGTTCGCCGTCTAGCGGTCGCCACCGTACTCCCCTCCCAGTCGATAGACGATATCAAAGAGCTAGGAGGTACCTGTTACCAATAGTAGAGAGGGACTAGTGTGCGAGCGAGTTCGCCGTCTAGTAGTAGAGTGCAGTGTGAGCAGTGAGGCAGAGTAGCGTGCCAGTAGATGCTCGGTAGGGTGAGTAGAGTAGTTTGGTAAGGTAAGCGAGGAGTATAAGATGTGGGTAGATTGAGAACTGTAGTAGAAAGATTCGTCATGTTGTTGTCGGGGGTTTCCACTGTGGGAACAGCAAAAATATACTGGTCAGTACACCCTGCTGTGTACCAACTTAGAATTTGAATTTATGTTTAGCTAGAGAAACATTTCGATACCGCGATGTAACCTCTTAAGTGACAAGGGTTTGTACACCCCTAACGTTTTATTTCATCGACTAGAAATTCCCTAGAAATAATTTATATATAATTTAAGTAGCGTGTCGGCTTAGATTGTCGCTACCCCTTTCTACACACGGGTGTCGTAAGAGGCAGGCAAGTGAGGGTATTGGGGCTTTTTATTGGATTTTTGGGAGATGCGGTTGGAGACCCATCACTATTTTTACCATCTTTTCCTCACTCAACTTCTAAAAATGGCTGAGGAATTTATAATTCCTTAGCTCTGGCTACCCCTTCTAGGGAAATATAGCCGTGAGTATATGTATGTATATTTTAAGTAATATCCTAACGACCAAATGCCATTCAAACATTCTGTATTTAATTTTTCAGAGGTAGTTCAATAAAATTTTTGTTATTTTCAGGACCGAATGTTACGACTACTTGTTTGAGATGGCTGTGGAAATGAAAAGATTAGGACTTGATCCTGAGTATAATCCAGAAAATAGCAAAAATGGTTCGTGAAATAAATCGGAGTGTATAGTTTAAAATACTATTAAGTCTAACCTCCACTGTTACTGTCTAAGTTTTAAATTTTATAATCTGTTTTTAATATAAATCTATATATTTAAAAGAAAGTGTTGTTAGTTACACTGTTTATAACTCAAGAACGGATGAACCGATTTGGCTGAAAATTGCTAGAGAGGTAGCTTAGAACCACGAAAAGGACATAGGATATATACCATCATGCTAAATATCGTAGGGGGTAAGCAGTATAAAAACTTAACACCATCCGTGCGAAGCCGGGGCGGACCATTAGTAGTATATAGATAATAGCAACGATAAGGTATAGACTTTAGTAAGGAAATAAGGGAGTTATCATCTCAGCAAGAGGGTCTGGCCAAATGTTATTTTATTTATAAAATGTGAGGCTTTTAAAAGCGGTTTTAATCAATATACATAGAAATTCTTTACGAAATAAACTAGTTTACTAAGTCAAAAAACAGTTCCAAGCATTACCCTCTATACTTTCTTCTAAGTAGCCTTATTGCCTATATTAAATTATTGTTTTCCCGTTAATGAAATTATTTTATTAATGAAAATAAAACAATTTGAAACTTTTGATTGTATATTCAATAAAGTTTATTTTTCATAAACGCATATTTTACTACATGCATTGATCTTTCCACAACTCCCTTATAATACTTTCAGAAATCAAATTTTTATGAGCGTCATCGGTCCCTTTAGTACATTTAATTATCTTTCTGCTCATACAACACACAGAATTATTATCTTCTGATAGGTATTGTTTCATTTCTTGCAAATTGTTAGGGGGCACAATATTTGAATCGATAGTTGGCATGTTGTGTTTTGCCATTTCATATAAAGATAGTAAGTTATGTGAGTTTGTACTTATTTGCTCTTTAATTTGCTTTTTGTTTATCATTATTCGTTTCAAATCATCTAAATATTGTTTGTTCGGTTTTACGGTTTCGTCAATCACTTCTATCAGATGGTTTTCTTTAATCGAATCGCCAAGTGAGCACACATCTGTAAAAATACGCTTAACACTTAGAAAACATAGCGATTTTTTTTAGTGTTTATGTGGAGATTAATAATAAGTATACATTGGCCCCCAATGAAACCCCTAATAAGAATATGCGAAAGTGTTAGTAGGCTGCAAAAAATGGGTTGAAATTGAAGGCACCGATAAAGACCATATTTTTCTTTTATAAGTGATAATTTTTTGCACTCTAGTATTTTATCTGTTCAGAAATTCAGGTGATTTAACTTTCAATCGTTTAACGGAGACGAGATTTCTCACACATGAAATTTGTAAGTTTACTACCTTATTCATCTTGCCGTGTAGTGTCGGCTTAGAATAACACTACCCCATTTCTACCCGTGGGTGATCGTAAGAGGCGACTAAGGGTATAGGGGCTTATTAAGTGATTTTTGGGCGATGTGGTTGGAGACCCGTCATCAAAAACATTTATTATTACCATCTTTTTTCCCAATCAACTTCCAAATGTGGCTAAGGAATTTTTCATTCCAAAGCTCTGGCTACCCCGTTAAGGGATTTATAGCCGTGAGTATATGTATATATGTCATCTAACCGTCGGACCACGGAGGCAGATAGTCTACACGCCGAGAAAGATAATTAACATACAAAAATTAGTAGCGCTTTATTTATAGTCGATTAAACAAACGACAACTCCACCATCATCTATCACCATGAAAATCAATCACTTATCAAAATCCGAAAATTCGTTTCGTGCGAGCGAGACAGAAATAATTTTAATAGGGGTTAGAAGAGATACGTATGCCTTTTATCGCTCTCGCTGTGAAGAGTAGACCTTCAGTATTTCTTTATCATCATTATGATATCTATAAGCAATACCTCATAAATGTTAATTTACCTCCTTTTCCATTGTCGTCAATTTTTGGTACCAAAGACAAATATACCCTCATAACTTGTACCGGCGTCTGCAAATTGCCATTTTGGAATATGTCGTATTCCAAACATACTATTTTCTCCTCAAGTCTCCTTAATTCGAAGTTGACATTACCAGATTTATAAAATTTTTCGGCTATGACAACTACTCTTGGTTTTTCCGTAATATGGATGCTTTTACCCTCATATTTTTGTGTAACTATAAATAAAACAACGAAGAATTAATTTCCTTTTCGTTTTTATGTTAATTTTTATTAGCTGGCACTATTTTTTATATATTACACATTTTCCACTTTGAATTTACTAAAGAATTAGCCCACCACTGCCTAAAATATAGAATTTTTTGGACTACTAGCTGCCTTTAAAGGAGCAAAGATTTAACATACTTTAATGTTATTATAACATGCACCCGCTCATTGTCATTTTTATACAAGGGCAAATTTTAGGGTAATTTCCTTAATGGTTCACTTTTTATAGCTAATCATGATAGCTCAATGTGTAGACACCCGCCTTTAATGCAGGCTGGCGTGGGTTAAAATCCCTGTTGTTGTTTCCAAATTCATATTTGTGGTTAATTTATCATGTTTATTAACGGTGAGGGAAACGTCGCAAGTTAACCCACAACGCTAAGTTGTACTTAGTGATGTGATAGTGGATTGGGTAACGTTATCAAGTGATGTTCAGAAGTATTAGTACCTCTGTCAGCTCTCGGTAATATAAGGCATGAACGATTGATTTTTATTTTTGAGGGTTACTTTTTTGAATCCGGCGTGAACGTTTATGTTATGTTAGGTTTTTTGAAATTATCTTCGTGAGTACCGTCTGCTAATCATCCTTGACCATTGTGCAAAATTTTAAGCCCCAAAACACTCAACGCCCGGAGGGCGATGAAGAAGGTATTTAGATTTGTATTTACACGAAGGAATCCCTGAATGTTTGCAAATCTTAAAGGGTACCTAATGAGCGGGCAACATTGCATGCAGAACCTAAGGTAGTTTAGCTCTTGAGTGGCAGCCACGAATAGGATGATGAAGTGTGGGTAAGGTTCCGTACTAGGTACATCATAATCTAGTGAAGGCCGCAGCAAGCTGATTAATGAGGGCAGAAAGAAACATAGTGAAAGCCTATGTATAACAGCGCAGTGAATTGACTAAAATAATGCGATATGTATTTCTACATGATACATACTTAAAAATAAACAGGTACGACTTACATTTATTTTGACAAGTCTGATTTATAATAGTCTGCAAACTGCTCTGCTCAATAAATGAGCTTTCCTCTATAGTCTGCGTTAATTTAGCGCAGTCTCTGACGTCATTTTGAGTTTTAATTTTCTCCTCACTCAAAGTATCCGGTGGAGATTGAACAAAAGGTGAAGAGACCACTGTTTCTGAAGCTTCATTTATCCATGCTTCGATGTTTTCGCCGCAGTACTTATTAGTTGAGGATATACAATCTATTAAAGTTTCAGTGACCTGTAGAAAAAATTATTTTATTAATAAAACATGTATAATACGGAAGCAAAATACCACTCTTTTTACTGATTAATCAAGGAAGTCGGGTGTAGTTTGAAGTTCTTTTCGTAGGCTGTGGACATTCGCTAAGAACGGATTGAACGAAACTTCACCCTACGCATCCTTTTCACACGTTTAGCTCGCTACCCAGATAGCCTTCGGCCCATGTATGTCCATACACTTAAGGGTCGTGTGAAAAGGTCTTCAGGGTTATAAAGGGCGTTTAAAGTTTAAATATATTTTTCTTAACTATAAACATCGAAGTACGAAAGTAGTAAAATATATAAAACTTTGCTAATACAATAAAATTATCTGTGTAGGTGAAAGGAACCCTATTCTCCCCTAGAGCTAAAATGTTGTAAGGAATGTGTGGATAAAATCTAGTTTCTGTTCACAACAATCAGTCCATTCTTATCGGCTTTCCAAGAGCACTGCCAACTAATCGTTACGGCTTGTACCTTGCATTATATTTTATTGCATAAGAAAAATATGAAGAGTGGGTGCATCACGATGTGAAAAACTTACTGGATTGCTACGCAAAACGCTTTGTTCTTTAATGACATTTCCCTCCGGTATAAAACCTTTACTTATGCGTGTTAAACTCGTCATTTGCTTTGCTTCTATAGCCTTATCATTTCTTAAACCAAATTGGGAAACTAATCTTTCTGGTGGCGGCATCTTGTTAATATTTCCACCTCTTGAATATTTTCGGTTCCCTTTCTTCACAATGTTATTACTGTCTGGAATTTCATATCTGTATCTTGGTAGGTTTTGGTTTTTAGGGAGCGGTACCACTATTTTCACTGGCATTTTGAAGAGTTCTTAAGAGAGAGGAGGATATACTCAAAATGTTTTTTTTACATTTCTGAAATCAATAATAACTCGCTTTTACAGCAAACGCAGCAAACTATTTAGACTTTTGGCAGTTGACAACGTAGTGACATAATGGTTTTTAAAGTCTTAGACTAAACTGAAAGGATGAGGTATTATAAAGAAGGAACTTTTTACGTACAGATCGACCAAACTATCTTTAAAAAGACCACTAGCTGAAACGAATGAGGTGCCGAATCGAAAAAGCAGTAAGATAAGATAGTTTGGATTTTATTGAACCTACCTCAGAGCCTATAACTTGGACACACCGTATCCTATAAAGAGTGTCAAAAAACAAAAACATGCATACATATACTCACAGTTAAAATCTCGGAAAGGGGTAACAAGAGCTTCAAAATTACAATTTACTCAGGCACTTCAAAATTTTGAGTAAAAGAAAGAAGGTAAAATAAAAGTTGCTAGTTACTAATGGGTCTCCAATTACAACGCCCAATAAAATAGTCTTAGTTTTTGGAAAATCATGTGATTCAAGCCTTCAATATCCTAAAAAAACTGGTTTAAATCTTACTAATTGTATTACAAACGTACACAACTATGTTTGTAATAAATAAGCTCCGAAACCACTAAATCCAATTTGAGCATACTTTCATTATTAAAATCCTACAACCATCATTAGAAACCTACCCTACCAAACTTCACAAATTAGGATTAACCTTATGTTTTGTTCTCGTCAACGACAATAAAATGTTTAATTTGATTGTTCTACATCTACATCTAAAAAGACGAAAATATGTGCCCTCTGCGGGCAACGGTGACTGTTCTCGTAAAACGCAGTGTCACGTTAAACAGCGCACTACAAGTTACAATTAATGGTCCAATAACTTCCAGTACAATACTTAACTTTACTAGTAAGAGCTCTGTAGATAATCCCCGTTGAACTCACATTGACGTAGTTCATAAACTGGACGTTAACTGATTGAATTTAGATAAAGTGCTCATGTAGTACTTTTAATATGGGCATGAAAATGTCTTGTAAATGAATAGCTTTCTTCCCACGACTACATCCGCCTAGACTACATGTTTCCCTCCATACTTCCAAATATCGAAATACTACTTAACCTATGCTCATCACATACAAGTAATATGCCAATGCCATGTTAATTTGGATTGCCATAAAAAAACTTATCCGTTTTTGGAAGATGAGTGATTGATGATGGGAAAGCAAAATAAAATAAGTTCGTCTCGGTGTTGTTTTTCCAGCCATATTGCCCTTATTTAAATATCCCACATAGTATTTCCTACATTATGCCTCTTACAAAGGCAACAAATAAACAATCACTTCACTGAATTTTTTATGAAAGTTGAAACAGCAATTTACTCCATTACTACCGATGTTAATATACCAATACTTAAAAGTAACCATTATTTCATCTTAGGATCAAAATAACTTTGTTTCAGTTACAATTATATGATCAATTATTATATTTTTAATTTAAACAGTATTTAAAACTCAAAAATGTAATTATAACAATATTACTCTTTGAAACCACATTTATTGCATTACAACCAATATTAATACAAAAACTTAAAACTACCAATCCTCTTTTTATTATTTGGGCAAGAAAACAATGTTATTATTATTAAGGCATAAAACATAAAGCAACTACAGTAGCAAGGAAAATAAGTATAGGCGCGATATCCAGTGCGGGCGCGGCGCAGTGCGCGCGGTGCGAGCAGGCCGCCACGTCCTGCGCCAGCACCCCCGCCATGCGCCGCAGC